>JZKD02S2111453.1:302903-325851 GCA_000966675.3 Picea glauca | reverse complement strand
AATACTATAGAGGACTATCACGTTCATCGTGGTGAATGACCTGTTGGACGATTAAATCCTTTTGAAGCAACCATTGTTACATCTTCTGAATCAACTGTTGGTCCTTCTCACGGCGTAGTAGGCCAAGATCCTTTTTGGTACAGAGTCACCCCCTGTCTACGCAATCAACCCTACCATGACTTCTGAGACAGAAACTACACACGAGACTACTACCTACCGCTTTTTTCTTCCTCCCGAGATGTCCCATCTTGCGAATAATACAAGTGTCCAAACCAGAATTACTGCAACTACTCTCCCTCCTATCAATAGCCAATGAATACCCGATGTCATCCCGACATTACTGCCCGGTTACCATGCGTTGAATGCTTTGCTGAATCCTCCCAATCCAACACCTCCGCAAACCCCTACGGTTCTCCAAGTGGTCCTCATTTTCCTGGGTATGAGGTTCCTCATTTTATTCCGACACTCCCACCTTTTCCTCCTGGTAATCCTAATCCTCATGGCACTATTCCAACTGTTGCACCCAACACACAAATTCTCGTTGGTGGACAGAGTGGTACAATTCCTTTTCTTTTTCCCGGACACAATACAGTTACTACACAACCTACGGTTGGCACACAACTTCCGGGTGGAGCTGTACCTACAGTAGGGGGACCAAACTCGCCTTTTGGACAAAATATACCTCCTGAATTGGCCCAGTATTGGACTCAACTTTTACAAAACCTTCCTCAGAATACTGGGGGGCAGCAAGTTGTCCCTACAGTTGGACAACCTTATCTAAGGGTAACTAATCCTATTTGGGGTTCGAGTCAGACTACTCAACCCCAGGTCCCTGCTCAAACTCAAGGTTATAATCCTTGGGGTTACTATCCTATCCGCCCACCACCGAATCAGCCAGGGGCTTCCCTCTACGGACAGTATACTTATGACCCTATTGGTTTGCCGATGGTGCTTCCACCCCAAAGCCATCAATACCCGCAGGTAAACTGATAGTTTCCTTTCCTCGCTACTTTGGATTTGCCAGATTTGTCTAGGATTCTAAATGATCCTATTCGTCACTCTCCCCAATGGCCTGCTATTCCTGCTAAACTCCCATTGGATATTCTGAAATTTGATGGAAAGCCAGGAGACGACCCAAATAATCATGTCATGACTTTCCATTTATGGTTTTCATCCAATTCGCTGATGGATGACTCCATTCGTCTATGTCTTTTTCAAAGAAATCTTACCGGTTCGGCTGCGAAGTGGTACATTGAATTGCCACGAGGTTTCTTCTTCGATTTTAATACCCTGGATATGGATTTTATTACACATTACCAGTTACCGATCCGTTATGATACTAGGACTAAGATTTTAAATTCTTTTAAACAATCTAAAGGCACTCATATCTCAGATCATATACATGAGTGGAGATGGAGACGACGTCTCATCAAACTTGAGCTCCCTGAACAGTTACTGGTAGAATGGTTCACGAAATCTTTTGTGAACGCGATTGGTAAGGAAATTGCCATGGGTGGCATTGTTACAGAGGAGCAGGCTATAAGTCGTGCCCAATATCTTGATCTCGTTTATTCGCAAATGGGAAATTTGTACGATTTTCTACCTGACCTACCCCGTCCTGGTACTTCCAGCACTTCAACTACTCCAGCTGCCTCACATGCAGCTGATGGTGTGATTGGTTCTACTCATACCCACTCACATTCCGTTTCAACTACAACCCCTAAATCCAATTCTTCTAATGTTCAGAATGCTCCGTCTCCTGCTCCTCCCACCGGTAAAACCTCTGAAGTGAACGTTGTTCAATCTACACCTACCGGTAAGAATAAATCCAAGAAGAGGAGAGGCAAGAATAAGGAGAGTAAAAATAATAATTCAAATGAACAAACCAAAACCCCACCTGCTGACGATCGGGATAAGCGTAAGCCTCGATATCCTTGCCTTATCTATGGTGATGATCACTACACAAAAGATTGTCCTAGACGTGCCGAAGTCAACAAGTTCCTTCAAGGAACACCCAAACCATCTACGCCGACAGTCTTGTCCCAACCCTTCCCGTCTCAGCAACAAGCCTCCTTGGTCATTCATGACCAACCATATACTTCTACGACATCATATGTTTTGATGTGCACCGGTGATTCTAAGAACAATGACGTTGCCATCGCAACTAGAGCTAAAGAATATACTCCTTCTAAGGAGAAGGTTGATGATTTACCTCCTGATCTTGTACAAGCCTCTCCGTCGAATCCACCTACGAACGGTAATCTTTATCTCGAATGACCGAGTCTTGATACAGTCCTACGACCCCCTAAAGGTTTTTTTCGCAAGTCGACTTTCAATCCTCATGCTCGTGCTGCTCAAAAATACAGTATTGTGGAAGATCTGGCCCAAGCGCCTTCAACGATGTCTTCCCTTGAAGTCCTTCAGTCTTGTCCTGTGCAACGAAGGGCTCAGTTGAAAGCTATAGGTGGAATTGATCCTACAGATTCGAATTTAATAGTCTTTGACTTGGATGAACATGTTGCAAGGTTACCCCCTCAGCTTTCTTTTTAGATACAAGTTATTATCGCCGACAAGAACATTTGTCGGATGGTTGTTGATGAGGGGGCCTCTACGTGTGTAATGTCTCTTACTTGTTGGAAAGTCATTGGCTCTCCTCCGTTAACGGAATCACAAAATACTTTGAAAGCCTTCAATGGCTCAAGTTTTAAGCCTTACAATGTTCTTCCATCGTTTTTGGTTACTCTCGAAGGTAAGACGGTCCAAGTTGAAGTGGAAGTTTTCCATGCTCCCTTAGATTATAATCTTCTTCTTGGTCGTAGCTAGGTATATTCCATGCGCGCTGTTGTGTCGACACTTTTCCGGGTCTTACGATTTCCTCACCAGGGAAAATTGGTTACTGTTGATCAACTTGCCTTATTTAATTCCGATACTCGCACTGGAAATGTGTCGTTTATAGCGAAAACCCCACTGGGTTACGATAATGTTGGCGTCGGTCTCTTGAAAGATTCTTCGTTAATGGGTACTTTTCCCATACCACCACCACCCGATATTCTACGCTCGTCAGTTGCTTCGATTAATATGATCTCCGTCGTGCCTTATGAACTTCCAGTGTCTTTTGACCCTTGGATAGTCCCTGATCCCGGAGATCATCCTCGTTTTGGCGACGTTATGTCGTTAAGTCCGATCGAGTCTGCTTATCATGCGATTCAATCGACAACACTTTCTACACCTTCTCTTGAGGAGTTTTCTCCCGATCCTTTCCATGTTATCTTTCCCACTGACGATATGGTTATGTCCATCATGGCCGATACACCTTGGGATGATGGGCATCGTCGTTCCATCCTGTTTCTGGAACAACACACTCTCAAGAATTACCAGCGGATTTCAACTCCGTCGACCGTTGTGGTCATAACGACCGTTCCCAGATCTACAGATGATGTGTTTGCAGAAGGGAACCTCAGCAATATTTCTCCCACAATAGCCATTGATATTTCAGTTAAACCTGAGATAATTGAAAATGTTCACATTGGAGCTTCGTGTTCTCCAGAGGAAATTGTTACCTATACTGCTTTGTTCAAGGAATTTCGTGATATTTTTGCCTGGAGTTACGAAGAGATGACAGGTATCGACCCGTCTATCGTTTTGCATGAGATAAAAACATACCCTGGAGTTAAAACAATACCACAATGCCTCCGTCCTGTCCATCCACGTAAAGCAGCAACCATTAAGCTCGAAATTGAAAAACTTCTCAAAGCCGGTTTTATTTACCCCGTGGCTCTGACAGAATGGGTTTCCAACCATGTACCGATTGATAAGAAAGGTGGTAGTATACATGTTTGCGTCAATTATCGGTATATTAATAAAGCCTATCCGAAGGACAACTTTCCGACCCCTTTTGTCGATCAGATCGTCGATGACTGTGCCGGTAGTGAAATTTTTTCTCTCATGGATGGATTTTCCGGCTATAATCAGATTAACATCGCTCCTGAGGACCAACATAAAACCGCTTTTATTTGTCCTTGGGGTACTTTCACCTACAGAAAACTTCCCTTCGGTCTTAATAATGTAGGTGCAACGTTTCAATGTGCTATGTCTTATGCGTTTCACGATATAAAGCATATCGTTCAACCTTATTTGGACGATTTTCCAACTCATTCTTTACGCCGAATCGATCACCCTATTCATCTCTGAGAAATTTTTGTCTGGTGTCGGTTCTATTGCATTCTTCTAAACCCTCATAAGTGCGTCTTTTGCATAGAGTCTGACCATCTCCTCGGTTTCATTGTTTCACGTCAGGGGATCCGGGTAGATCCTATTAAGGTTGAGGCGATTCTCAATCTTCCTCCTCCTTCTTCAATGCGCCAGTTACAAAGTTTGCAGGGGAAAGCAAACTTTCTTCATCGTTTCATCCTGAATTACGTCGAGATTACTCGTGGTTTCACACGTCTTTTAAAGAAAGATTCAGAGTTTGTGTGGGATAAATTTGCCAACAACGCTTTCGAAGCTTTAAAGTTGTCCCTCACAAAATATCCTCTTCTTTTCCCTCCTGATTATAGTTGAGATTACTTTCTTTATCTGGTTGCTTCCGAGTATACTATCGGCATGGTCCTCGTTCAAGAGGATGATAACCGCGATGGACATGTTATCTATTACTTGAGTAGAAGTCTATCATCAACGGAAATCAAGTACCAACATGTTGAGAAATTGGCTTTGGATGTTGTTCAAGCAGTTCAACGTTTTCGTCATTATATTCTCTCTAGGAAGACTACAGTGATTTCACAGTGTAACCCCATGAAACATATATTGACACGTAAATTGCTGGGGGGAAAATACTCCAAGTGGATTGTCATTCTCCAGGAGTTCGACTTGGAATTCGATCACACCACGTCGAAGAAACCCTTAGTTTTCGCTGAGTTAATTTGTGATTTTCCCCACTCTACCATGGAAAACGTAGCAGTTGATTCGTTACCGGACGAATCACTTTTCCTTATGAGTACCGATGATATTTGGTACGGAGATATCATTATATATCTCCAAAATCAAACTTTCCGGCCTGCTTTGTCCAGTAATGAACAACGTCATGTCCATTATCAAGCATGTCATTATATTATCCTCGGTGATACTCTTTACCGTCGAGGTATTGACTCTGTGTTTCAGCGTTGTTTGACTTTTGATGAAGCTGAGAAATCTTTGAATGACTGCCATTTAGGAGCATGTGGTGGTCATCTGTCTGGGTATGCTACTGCCCAGAATATCTTATGTGCAGGATACTTTTGGCCTTCTTTGTTTAATGATTGCATTACTACGGTTCAGAAGTGTCATGCCTGCCAGACCTATAATCAGAAGATTTGGTCGCATCCTGCTCCCCTTCATCCTGTAGTCTCAGTAGGTCCTTTTGCAAAATGGGGCATTGATTTCATGACATGTCACCCTCACTCGGTCGGGGGTCATGATTACATTATTGTAGTTGTTGATTATTTCACAAAGTGGGCTGAGGCGATGCCGACATTCGACAATACTGGGAAGACTGCAACATTATTTATTTTCAACCATGTCATTACTCATTTTGGTGTCCCTCAAGCTATCATTACCGATCACGGTAGTCATTTTAGGAATTATATGATGTCTAAACTTACAGAGAAGTTGGGCCTTCGTCATGACAACGCAACACCTTATTATCCATAGGCTAATGGCCAGGTCGAAGCCATAAATAAAGTTCTTATAATGATGATTCGATGGATGATAGGAATCCATAAAACTAGCTGGCACATGATGTTGTTTTCGGCATTGTGGGCGTATCAGACATCTATTAAGTCTGCTACGGGATTTACACCTTTTTTATTAGTTTATGGCATGGAAGCCATTCTGCCGATAGAATGTGAAATACCTTCTTTGAAGCTAGTTGTGGAGCTCTTACCTAATACTTCTTCCGAAGAGGAACGTCTGTTGTATTTGATGCGATTAGACAAGACTCGCCGTGACGCTACTCTTGTAATCGAAGCTCAGAAGAAACATGTTAAGGCACAGTATGACAAGCATGTCAAACCGCGCGTCTTCTCTGAAGGAGATCTTGTTCTTCTGTATGAACAAGATAAAGATGTCTTAGGAGATGGGAAATTCGAACCAATGTGGCGTGGGCCTTACATTGTTAGAAAAGTTCTTGAAAAAGGAGCGTATGAGCTAGTGGATTATGATGGTGTACCTTTAAGTGAACCCAGAAATGGGTTGTACTTAAAGAAGTATTATGCATGAGTCATTTGTGCACTAGTACTTGTATTTTATGTATCATACTGCGTGTGTGTTACTATTAGTTTTTCTTTTGACGTTATCTGGTCTCTACCCTTACGTGACGTTGTGTTTGATTGCCAGATGTCGGAGTATTCACTACCTTATATTGGCTTCGCCGACAGTGCTAGCCATAGTACTCGGAACTTAGCTTCTGCTGCATGGGAAATCTATGCCCCGACAAACGAACTCATATCTCTACGAGGTATATGTATTGGATGAGAAACCAACAATATTGCAGAGTATAGCGCCGTTGTTGAACTATTGGTTGATGCTATCTCTCTCGGGATTCGTCATTTGGTTGTGCGACTTGACTTGCAGCTTGTAGTACTACAGCTCAGTAATGTATATTTTATTCGAAGTCCTACTTTATTAAGGGTATATTTGCGGATTCGCCTCTTGGAATGACACTTTGATCATATTGAATATCAACTTATTCCTAGACATCTTAATACATTAACAGATGCTTTAGCTAATTATGTATTGGACCGACATTTGAACAATTTATAAATCAAACACATCAAAATGTACACAATGTAAAGTCAACCAGTAGAATCCGTGTATATATATAACGATCAAAGTTTGTTTTTACAAAATGGTTGTCCGAAGACCAAAATATCAAAACTTGAAGCTCCTGGATTCTACAAAATGACATCACTAATGAGGTTCACGATAGCACACTAATGTCCTAGAAACTCTGTGAAGCAGTCGACCCATAGAGGTAGAGACTCCCACAGTGTGACGTTGATCGCATTGGGGAATCTCCTCCAGAGTCATATCTGGAACATCGACCATCAGACCCTCTAAGTTCTACTCCACTGTCAGATAGTCCTTGGTGTACTGTGGAACTGCTACTGCTGCCTCTCCTCGACATTGGACAGGAGAACTACCAGCAGGTCTATATGCCCCAACGTCTATGTTATCAATAAAAATTTGGTGTTATTCTTCAGATAAATCTATAAAACCAAAACATTTAAATATGTTAAAAATACAAAAACATTTAAAAAGATAAAATTGGTGTGCTTCTTACCGAGGTCTCCCCACTGTGCATCCTCAGGTAGTGCAAGGTCAAGATCACCGCAGAAATCCAAGCCAGCGTATGCATAATCTTCTACCATCAGCACCTGGCCTTGAAGCCAGTCAAAGAAGAGATCGTCATACCTGACGATCGGTCCAACCACATGTCGGGCCATAAGTTGGCACCATCGTAACATCCATGGATCCCTAGGACCCGGAAAGTGCCACTCAGCCTGAAGTCTAAAAATGGGGACCCTCTCACAGAAGAAGGACACCAACAATGATCCATAATCGAACTATTTTAGATCTCCACGCCTGCATTTGGTCAGTTGTTTCTTGAGACTGCATAAAACTACATCAGCCCAGTTGAATACCCGGGGCTCAGTACACTCGATGGCATACTGAAAATAGCTTTGCAGAGCCATATGTGGAGCAACACTTCCCACCATCCGAGAAATGGTAAAGAGAATGGTACAGAGAGTCAAATCAGTCACTCCCCAAATGGACACTTTCCCTTTCTTTCGTTCAGCCTCAGGCACACAGTACTGGCTACAATACTCACTCATTTTTAAACCACCCCTTCGGCTACCAGTCAAACTGACATAGGACCCTCGACTGGATAACCCAGTCAAGAAATAGATTTCCTCGATGTTGATAGTCAAGGTGTGATCTCCGACATTAAAAACCTGTTGGTCCAGATCCCACATCCGGACTAAGTTTTCTAGCAATCAAACTTGGGCTCTCATGCCCGGTATGCGGAAATATTTCAAGATACCACAATATCTTAGAGAAGCAATGGTCAGAGGGTGATTTTCGGCATTTGCATTATCTTTCTCATGTTCCCATTCTCTCCATTCGAGCACCATGATGATGGCTATAAACCTGCATGGGAAACATATGAAGATGGTTAATAATCTTAAACATGGGAAAAATTATTTCTTTTGGCTAAACGTTGCATCAAATTTTAAAATTTGCGTTGTTCGTAGGTGGCCTATGGCACACAGTGCAAACTTCTCGTAGGCTGCCTTAGGCCCACCTGCGAGAATAAAGCATTCTTGCAGGCCCCGTATGGGCAGCCTGCGAGAATTCCTCTACACGCATAGGGTTTAAAAAATCAATTTAAAACTTGACTTTTAACCAAAGAAATTATAAATTTGAACCATGAAAAGGAAGAGAATGGAGAGCTTACCAAAATGATCAAGACGGCCCGTGGAATGATTGCTCGAAGCTCCCAGAAATCAACAGTGAAGGTAGAAGGGTAAAATGGAGGTTTTTTTGAACTCAAATGGTAAAAGGGTAAAATGATATGGTAAAAGGTGTTATGGATTCTTTTTATTTACTTTTTACCATGTTAAAAGTGGATTTTTTATGTTTATTCATTATTTAACCCTAATTACTAATATGAGGATGAGTAAAATGACTTGCAGGTAACCAATACGGATGATTATGGACAAAAATTTTACGGTGTGGTGTGATTTTGTTTGTTTTCTATGGTTTTGACTTAAAACCTCGAGCGTCTTTTGTCCGTTCTTGCGCTTGTGAAAAACGTAAGAGCGTGATCGAGCATTGTTTTATATCTTTTTCGGGCTCGCTATGGTTACACAAAAAAGGAATCCCCCTGGAGTTGTCTTTAATCTCTTTTCAGACTCTCTAAATAGGAAAAGATTGCCCAGCGACCTTGCTATTTTCACACTCAATAAAGGATTTGAAGTATGCATCTTTCGAGCGATATTTTAACCCTTTTTCGGTCTCGTTGGACTATTGTACGAAAAAGGAACTGAGAGAGTTCTCTTTTAAGTGTTTTTCCAAACTCTATAATCTTGAAAAACCTTCGAGTTTACTATCTCTGGACTCGTTAAACAAACATTGGCAGACCCGTAATGGGACCGAACCACTCCTTCCTAGGGTTCGTTAAAAATACTCCGAAGGATGAGCTTATATCAACAAGCATATGTGATCCTCTTCAATCTTGCGTAAAAATAAAGAGGTACTGACCAAAAATGGTGGGGGAAAATTTGGGAAAGGGATATGTTTCATCTTTGTATTAATTGGCAGTAAGTGTCACTCTTGAACATGACACCCCCTATTCATCATCTAAAGCCGGTTTGGGTAATCCATTTGTCTCTCATTCGATTTTATATCAAGTTCATTCCATGTGTCATCTTTGAGTCAATGCTGCCAAATCATTGGTCATGTCATTCATATGTTCAAGAGAAGTCTGTCTGAAACCTCTATTTGAGTCAGCCATCTGCAGTTATCCTATCACTCCGTGTCGGCCTTCCCTGTGTCCAAAGTTCAATTGCTACATGCTCTGTTTCACTTTAAAACTCTGTTACTCATTTCGTGTCATTGATGGGGGATACATCAAGGCCCTCCTGTGATGAGTCTTGTTCCGTCGACATCAGCACATTATCCAAGATTAAGACTTAGAAATCATTCAGTACCTTGGAGCTTGCATGCCTCAATGTCAAGTTCCTCGCTTTCGACAGTGGGTTTACATCATTGACCCCTGATTGAAAGATTTCGTCAGGTGTTCGACATCAACTCATTTATTCACAGTTAATGGATTGTACTATAGTACCTTGGGATTCATTGACATCAATGGTGATTTCCATCGCACTTGTTAACGGTTACATCAATGACCGATAATCAAGTAGTTTCTACCATGTTCGACTTCAACACATGTAATCACATGGTTAGACTCGTACTTTGGGCGATGAGATTGAAGACCTTGGATATTGTCTTAAGTGATCCAGGTTGCGATGGAGTATGCATATATTTGTGACACATAGATCCACTGTGTATGTTTCGTGGCTATGTCATCTTGATTGAAAATTTGTCGCATAGATCCACAGTGTTTTCAGGTGGCTATGCTGTATTATGATTGCATGGATCCACAGTGTATGATTGGTGGCCATGGCTCTTTGTTTATGTTGTCATCAATCTATGATCTGAGTATGGGAATGCCTACCTCAGAAGGGATACGTATGATATTCTATCGATGCTTGGATGTTTGCAGGTTTCTGATTAGATACGCTCTTGGTTCTTGACACACACATGCAGCTTACAAAGTCTAACGACTGTCACTGATTCCACTCTCAGACTTTGGGGGGAATTCTATTATCCACAATTTTGGTCATCGTGATGATTCTATGATAATGTTATGATGATGGAAAATCAAGCTCTTCACTAAGAATACTTTCCTGAGAAAAGTTACACTTCCCTGCTTCCAGAAATCATATTTTTTAAAGAAGTTCGCAGGCTACCTATATACTTTCCTTCGATAATGCCTAATTCTTGCAGGCTACATTAAGATGGAGTGCGAAGGGTTCGCACTGTACCTAATTCCAGGGTGTGAACATTTTCTTAAAGAGGAAAAAGATGAAGTTCTCGAGTCTTCTAGAAGGGAATCTTCGAGAAGAATGAGTTGGCTAACTAATGGTTATCTAAGAGCTGGCATTCCAGATATCTTGGGATCATTTCCTATCCAAGTAACTACATTATCTTCTCCTATATATTGAGGAGATTTCTCATGGAAAAGGTTATAAGCAAGATAGCAAGAGATTGATTGGAGATTTATTGAAATCCTGTGTGAAGGATTGATGCTACAACAGAGAGACAACAACAAGGTCATCAAAAGTAGTTGATTTTCTTCATACGTGAGCAAGTGTGTGTGTCAGAGCTAGAAGCCATCGAAAGGAGACCTATGACATCAAGGCTCAGGTTGTAAGTTTCACTTTCAATTAATGAAATACAGTAATATGTCCCTTTCCCATAAATATGATGTCACTTTATTACATAATTCCTTGATCATATGTATAGACTAGCTATTGAATATATTAATCTACCTTTACCCCGATTGGTTTGTGTTGTTGTGATTTGAACGACGCAAGAGCATTGGAGAAAATCTTGGAACAACAAAGACCAAAGAAAGCGTTCATAAGGTATGCCCATGATCCTTATGTTTTAGTTCATTCAATAGGCTAGATCTAGGGAAAGTGTATTATTCTGTCATGATTTGTTCTAGATCCAGGTGGATCTAGGGAGATTGGTTCGTGTCCGCAGTTACAGATTTATCCTGAAACAAGGGTGCATAAGGGATCTAGATTATGCAACATGCAGATATGGGCAGTCAGAATATGCACACCCAGATCTTCGGTCCAAATTCAATTATGGACACCCCCCATCATTCTACCTTTAATGGGTTGGGGGGGGGGGGGCGATATGACAATTTTCCTATGCGCGGATCTGAAGGGTCAGGTGAGCCATGCCCAGATATACAGTTGCGGTCCCATTCCAGACCCCCTCCTCCATTCTACCTTTAATTATGGGGGGGGGGGGTCTGATATGGGCGGTTTTCTAGTGTGGGCCCCTTTGCTATCATGTTGCCTCCTCCTCTTTCCACCTGTGTTCCACTAGTTCTCCTGTCCACTAGTCACATCACTCGTTTCCCCCTTGTCTCATTAGGACATACTTGCTTCCCACTCACCCTCGTGGCATGTCATTTTTCATTTTGCTCCCTCTTGTATTCCCACACTTGTCCCTCTCCCTATCACATCATCCTATCATAGGAGACATGTTCCCCTTTGACAAATCACATCCCACCACCATATCTCCATGGCCCCCACAAGATCTACCACATTCTTCCTCTGGCCTCTCCTCATCTCATTTCCACATATAATATGCCAAATCATCCTTGTCTAGTCACCACTCATCCTCCGCTCCCCGTAAGGTGCCCCAGTTAGTGCATCTACCTCCACATCTTACCATGAATCTGTTTAGCAAATCGAGGTGGTAGCATCAGAAGCCTCCATGTCCCAAAGGTGCAGAGTTGACCGGGGTCATTTCCAATCCCAAGGAAGCAATTATTGAAATGGTTGGTGGTGGGTGGACATTGTTTCCACCATAAATGGAAATTCCATAAAGGACTGTCAGCTTGTCAACTCCTTGCAGGCTCGTTCTGGAACACAGTGGCGTCTGACCGAAGTGCATAATGGCCTAGAGACTACATGCACAGTCTTCCAGTAAACATGCAGACATAATTCCTTCAATGCAGTAACTCAAAGCTCCGGCTAGGTTTTGTTCCCAGTATATGAAGGCATTTTTTCCATTTTTGTATCTATCGATGGTTGAGCTATGCTCCTGAATTGTAAAGTTTTAATGAAATTTATGGTTCTCTAGTTATGCGTTGTATCTGAGACATCCTGTTTAATGAAAGTCAACTTCTCTCCATCTCTCTGTAAGCTTTGTTTTGAGACACACGAAATTGGTAGGTCCAATCGAGGGTGATTATGTTGTGTGATATATGTTTGATCATGAGAGTGTTTTCACCAGTTTTAAATCAATCTCATGTGTCTTTTTCTTCCTCTTACCCTAAGTATCACATTGAAATATTCAAGTGAGATATTATGATGCAGGTATGATCACTGTGTTATTGTAACCGTGTCATCCAGGCATATTTCAGTGTTTGTTCTTTCTTCTACGGGCTATTGGTAGTTTGATGCCTACAACAGACCTTTGCAGTTTCTCTCTGAAGTCTTCCTCCTACTCACCCTTATTACAACTTACTGACTGAAGTTAGATCAAGACCTCACTTTCTTATGCATATCCTGGTCCAATATTTTGAGTTAAAATGATATTCTTCTGGGTTTGCATACATTCAATCACCCCTTTATATACCAATCGTGACATAAAAATGATGGGCATCAGGCTCTGTTCCTACCGTAATCCAAGAGTGACTTCTGATGCTAACATTTCTGGTTCCGTTTTTGGGGACGAAGTTGAATATTTTCCCCGGAACTGAATGACATTGAGCCTCTGATTTTGAAGGTGCATCAGGCATCAAAGCCCTTGAATATTTCTACTGTGCACCTAGTGACTTCATTATGAAGACTCCGCTGAGGTGAACCTGCTGTTTCAGTCGTGGATTCTAGAAGCAGACACATGAGGTCTACCCCACAACTACCCTTGGCGACACCTGAAGCAGATCCATAAAATATTTTCAGAAAGGGAAAGGCCCTCGGAGAAGGATCTTCTGCTACTGAACCAAATATTTCTGATAGTTCTTGTCTTCCTCTATTAGAAACTCCATTATCTGCTTCTCAGTTTCCTAGAATAACTTTTTTTGAAGTCTCCCATTTTCTAAACTTTGGGAGTGTTCCTGTTGATATTTCTTCTCCTGGTCTGGGACTAGAGGGAGAAAATCTTGTTACTCCTATCTCCCCTAACATTGTAGTTAGGTCTAGACCAAGGAATTCAGAAAATTTTCCTACCCCAGGATTTACCACCCCTCCTCCTATTACTATTTTTATTTTTGTGATAACACAACCCTCTGTCTTACTAAACCCAACATCCTCCTCTTTAAATCCTCCCCTGTTTCCCTTTCCTCCTGTAAGCTCAGTTCCAGTCTCCCCTACTCAAGCCCCTTCTCCTCCTAGTTCTCCTCCACCTAATATTCCTATGGCAGGAGAAAATCCCCCCGTTACCAGGATGGAGGCTATAATAGCTTCTAGGTATGCTCCCCTTGTGTTACCTCAGCCTCTCAATTCCCTTCTAGTAGATGGCTACCTCAAGCAGCTTCCCAAGTTTACAGGAAAAGGAGATATAACCGCAGAAAAACACCTTGAAGCCTTTTACAGTTTTACAAATCATCATGTCATCATGCATGTAGACGTATGGATGAGAATTTTTGTTCATAGCCTTGAAGGAGAGGCTAGGAAATGGTTTACATCCTTGCCTCCTAGATTTTTTGATGGGATAGAGGCTTTGGATAATGCCTTCTTGAGATAGTGGGGAGATAAGAAAGACTTCATGTATTACATGACAGAGTTCATGTCTTTGAAGAGAAAGGAAGGAGTCTGTCTCTGAATTCTACAAGAGGTTTAATAATATGTACCATAAGATCCCTGCTAAGATAAATCCTTTAGAATCCTCAGGAAAAATTACTTATTCCAGTGCCTTTGACCCTAATTTCTGCCTTTTGTTGAGGGAAAGGTGAGCCACTTCTCTGACTCACATGCAGGATGCAGGTGTGGAAGTTGAGTCAAATATTTTGGCTATCGATCGACTCAGAAATAAAGCTGATAGAGACATACCCCGAAGGAGAGATGAAGCCTCCACATTCGGTTCCTCTACCCTTCCCCCTCATATGGATGAAGTAACTAAGATGCTAAAGACACTTTTGGCTAGAATGGAAAGGTTGGAGTTAGAATGAAATCCCATGTACAGAAATCCCCAAAATATTGATAACAGAGGTTTTAGAAGGCCTAATAACAATGTGCCACAGGTTATGCCAAGGGAACAAAGGAACAGAGATAGGGATGATTAAAGGATTCAAGCCCCTCTCCAAAATAACCTAGTTAACGATGAGGAGAGGGAAGAGGAGGAACTTCACCCTGAAATTCATTGTATTGAAGACACCTACCCTCTTCCAAATTTGACTTAGTATGCATATTAAGAATCCCTCATTAACAGTCAAATCAATGAACTGATTAAAGGGGAGAAATCCAAAGACAACAGTCCCAATAGGTATAACCTCGGGTCAAAGAAAAAATAAGGGAAGTCTGATATCTCTGATCAACCTCTTCTAGAAGAAAGGCCTACTAAGCCTGTAGAAAACAATGCCAAGGAAAAGAAAGCTCAGAATATATTACCAATAGACAAAGCCCCTGTCCCAGAGGTAAGGGAAATTCCTAAGCCTCCTTCCTCCTTTAGTTTTGAGCATGAAATTCAAAAGATCATAATTCTTGTACCCCTCTCAGAACTTGTTAAAAATGAAGATTTCAAAAGGTCCCTCTCCAAATTGTTGTTGTCTGAGCCACCTCAGCTTGCCACAGACTTAGTAAATATCCAAGATGAAAAGCCATAAATCATCCTAGGTCCCATGGTGTAAGATAAATATGACTCATCCCCTCCCTTCTACACATCCCTGAACATACATGATAAGGTGTTGCATAACTACCCGATGGATTCAGGGGCTTCTCATAACCTCATGCCCAAAACAATCATGGAAGAATTAGGATTGGATGTAACAAAGGCCTATCATGATTTGTACTCTTTTGATTCAAGGAGGGTGCAATGTCTTGGACTCATCAAAGACCTGATGGTTTCCTTATTTCAACTACCAATGAAGAGTGTGGTCATGGCCGTTGTGGTAGCTGATGTTCCTCCCAAGTTTGGCATGCTACTGTCAAGATCTTGGATTAAAAAGATTAGAGGAAAATTACATATGGACCTTATAGATGCCACCATCCCAGTATTTTGAGGGGAACATAGAATGCTATACACATAATCTCAGTTGGCCTACATTGTTAGTGACAAAGAATATCCCACTAATCACCCTATCTTTTCACTTGACATTGATTTGGGGTCTAGTTTGTTACATCTCATTTCTACCCCTGAAGCTCCTCTTGAAGTTAGAAAGAAACCCATTTCCTATCCTGAGATCCCTCCTCCAACTACCTCTGTGTGGAATATTTTCTTCGACGGAGCCTCTTCTAGTGAGGGTGTTGGTGCCGTAGTGGTTTTTGTGTCACCTTGTTAGGAAACCATATCCCTGTCATACAAGCTATAATTTGAGACTACCAATAATGTGGTAGAATATGAAGCTCTTGTTTTAGGTTTGAGGGCTACAAAGGACATGGGAATTATAGAAGTAGAAGTGCTTGGAGATGTCGAATTGATAGTCCAGAAGGTCAGAAATGCTTATCGAGCTAAACACCCTTGGCTCAGAAGTTACAAAAATGAGGTATGGGACTTGATTGACAATTTCTTCTTAGCTTTCAACATTTCATTTGTTCCAAGAGAGGAAAATACTTTGGCCGATTCCCTAGCTATCTCAGCTAGCCTGTTTAGGATCCCTCTGCCACCTAATATCAAATATGATGTTGAGATAAGCTATAGGCCATATGTACTAGACAATATCAAGCATTGGAAGGTATTTGAGGATGATCTTGAAATCAGAAAATTTCTTGAGTCTTTTGATGAATTCTCTTCATTGCACATTGATCAAGATCCTGATCTCGAAGGTGACCCTCACCCTAAGGTATTTTTAAATAATATTTCTACTCACCATATTGTTCATTTTCCTAGCAATCACATTCCAAAGGGACTAGTTCCTTTAGAAATATTGCTCGATGGGAATGATGTGGAAGTAAAGGGTAAGGTTTCAAATGAGGATGCTGAGGTAACGAAGTGAAATATTGGCATAGAGGAGGATCCTAAGTTCATAAAGTTTTCAAGCAGCCTGGCGAGGGAGCAGAGAGCCGAGTATGATGAGTTATTAAAAGAATTTGTTGATGTGTTCGCCTAGACATATGAAGACCTCAAGACCTATGACACATTTGTCATTGAGCACAAGGTCCCACTGAAATAAGAGGCTAATCCATTCAGGCAGAAGCTAAGACAAATTAATCCCATGTTACTTCCTGTCATGGAGAGAGAAGTGAAGAAGCTATTAGATGCCCAAATCATAGTCCCTTTGAGATATTCTGAGTGGGTGGCTAATATGGTGCTAGTAAGAAAGAAGAGTGGAGAAATCAGACTTTGTGTTGATTTCAGGAACCTGAATAGAAGCTCAAGAAAGGATAATTACCCCCTACCTAAAATGGAGCATATATTGTAGAGGGTAACTGGTGCATCTAGGATATCCATGATTGATGGATTTTTTGGCTACAATCATATATCAGTCCTGCCTGAGGATAGACAAAAAACAACCTTCACCACTCTTTGGGGCACATTCATGTATGCCAAAATTCCTTTTGGATTGATGAATGCAGGAGAAACATTTCAGCGAGCCATGGATATAGCCTTCATTGGGGAGAAATATGAGTTTATGGTGATCTATCTGGATGACATCATTGTCTTCTCCAGATATGATAACGAGCATTGTTGTCACTTAAGGAAGGTTTTCTTGAAATGCATAAGTTTTGGATTTTCCTTAAACCCCAAGAAATATTTGTTTTCTATGGAGGAGGGGAAGCTGTTAGGCCATATAGTATCTGGAGAGGGAGTGAGGATTGATCCTAGAAGGGTGAAGGCAATTAAACCTTATCACTTCCCAGATCCAAGAAAGAGGTCCAGTGTTTCCTGGGTAAAATTAATTTTCTGAGGAGGTTTGTCTCAAAGTTTGTTGAGTTGGTGAAGCACATCACAACCATGCTCAGAAAAGGAAATGAAGTAAAATGGACCACTGAACCCAGGGAATCCTTTGTCCAAAGAAAAAAATCTTTGACTGAGGCACCTATGCTGATCAATCTTGATTATTCCAAGGATTTCCTAATTTTTTTCTTTTTCTTCTTTTGATACAGTAGCATTTGTTATATTACAGAAGAATGTTGAAGGGTTGGAGAAGCCCATTTCATTTTTCAGCAGGGCATTAAGAGATGCAGAGGTCAAATATGACATCATGGAGAACCAAGCCTATTCCTTGGTCAAGGCCCTTAAAGCATTCAAATTCTATGTTCTTCATTCAAAAATCATTTCATATGTTCCTTCAGCTTCTGTGAAGGACATTCTCATTCATCCTGACATAGACGGGAAAAGAAGCAAGTGGATTGCCAAGATCCTTGAGTTTGACCTAGAGATTAAGCCAACCAAGTTGGTTAAAGGGCAGGGCTTAGTCAAGTTACTGGCTAAATCAAATTGCAAAGCCTTGGGGGTTAAATTCATCCATGGTTGCTCAGGAAATCAACAGGATGAATTGTCTAATGGCAATCCTCAAGACAATCCTCCACTAGTAGAGTGCACCTGGTATAGAGATATCATATATTTTCTACTAGAATTAAAGCCCCCAGATGAAATGGGGAAGAGTAGGGCAAGAGATTTAAAGCTCAAGGCAGTTAGATATTGCCTTATTGACCAAGTCTTGTACTGGAGAGACCCTCTAGGGGTGATTCTGAGGTGTCTGAACCCACATGAGGCCCAGAAAGTGACATTTGATTTCCATAGCAACCTCTGTGGGGGACACCATTTTTGGAATACCACAAACCACAATATTCTCAGGGCTAGGTACTACTGGCCCACCTTATTCACTAATTTTTGTAGAGAGGTGAGAGCCTGCATCAAATTCCAAAGGTTCTTAGGAAAGAAACATCTCAAATATCTGCCACTATAACCTGCAGTAGCTGCAACACCCTTTCAAAAATGGGGGTTGGACTTCATTGGAGAGATTCAACCTTCCTTGAGTGGCCAACATAGATGGATCCTGACTACAACTGACTATTTTACCAAGTGGATAGAAGCTATCCCCACTACGAGTGCTTCACACAAAGTTATCATCATATTCCTGGAGGATATCATAGAAAGGTTTGGATGCCCTAGCAGAATTGTCACTAATAATGATGCATCTTTCAGGTCTGAGCCTATGGTGAGGTTCTGTGAGCAGTTTGAGATTTCACTGGTTCATTCGACTCCCTATTATCCACAAGGAAATGGATTGGAAGAGTCTTCCAATAAAATCTTGATTAAGCTCATTAAAATATTGTTGGAAGATAATAAGAAGGCCTGGGAATCAAAACCTAAATTCTCTTTGTGGGTTGATCGAGTGACAACTAAGAAATCTCTTGGCACCTCCCCTTTTCAACTTGTTTATGGGACAAAAGTTGTTTTTCCCACTCAGTTGGCTCTACCTGTAGAAAAATTCTTTCAATATTATGAAGGAGAGCCAAATCATATAGTCATAAGAATCCATCAAATGGTGTAAGTGTAGCAGACCAGGGAGCATGTAATGAACAGAGCTCACAATCATCAGCAGAAGATCAAGCAGGTCTTTGACAGGAGGGTCAATACAGAGGATTTCCAACTGGGAAATCTGGTATTTAAATGGGATTCTCTCAAGCAGGACAAGGACAAACATGGAAAATTTGAATCCCTATGGATCGGGCCCTTCAAGGTCGTTGGAGTGTTTTCAAATAATACCTACAGGTTGCAGGATTTGGAGGGTGAAGAAGTTTTCAATGGCTCTGTGAATGGGCATTTTCTAAAGAAATGTTTCTTTTGAGCCACACATGGCTCCTCTGTGTTTGTAAATATTGTTTTTCAGTTTATCTCTCATTTTTAATAATAACTCCATAGCCCAATAGTAAGGCACTGAATCAACAAAATAGTTCTTGGCATCTCACAGGGAGCAAGCCATCCCCCATGGAGCCCAATATTAGCACATAATCTTGTATGCGAGGTGTTTTCCTACAAAGTTTCCCCTTCGAAAAATCCACAAAGAATGTGTCAAAAACACAGTTCTCCTATCTCGTGGGCACATAACCGCTCTGGATTATTAAGTTGGCAACTCTGGGCAGTCAGAATATTCGTGCCCAGCTCTTCATACCAGGTATATGTCTTGATGCCGCTCTTTATTTGAACTTTAGTGGGTTGGGGGGGGGGGTCTGATATGGGTATTTTTCCAATGTGGGACCCTTTTCTATCATGGCACCTCCTCCTTGCATCGCCCCCATCCTCTTTCCACTTGTGTTCCACTAGGCCTCCTATCCACCAATCACATCACTTATTTCCCCCTTGTCTCCTTAGGACACACTCGCCTCCCACTCATCCTCGTGGCATTTCATTTCCCATTTCTCTCCCTCTTGTATTCGCACACCTCTCCCTCTCCCTTTCACACCGTCCCGTCATAGGATACGTGTTCCCCTTCGAAAGATCACATTCCACCACTGTATCTCCATGGATGCCACAAGATCTACCACATTCTTCCTTTGGCCTCTCCTCATCTCACTTCCACATCTAATATGCCAAATCATCCTTGTCTAGTCATCGCTCAATATCCACTCATTGTCAGGTGCCCCAGTTAGCACATCTGCCTCCACATCTTACCATGAATCCATTTAGAATATCGAGGTGGAATCATGAGAATCATCCATGTCCCAAATGTGTAGAGTTGACCGGGGTCGTTTCCGATCCCAAGGAAGAAGTTATTGAAATGGTTGGTGGTGGGTGGACATCATTTCCACCATAAATGGAATGTACAGGAGAGGACTATCAACTTGTCAACTCCTTGCAGGCTCATTCTGGAACATGGTGGAATCAAACCGAAGTGCATGATGGCCTAGAGACTGCATGCACAGTCTGCCAGTAAACATGCAGACGCAATGCCTTCAATGCAGTAACTCAAAGCTCCTGCTGGGTTTTGTTACAAGTATATGAACGAATTTTTTCCATTTTTGTATCTATCGATGGTTGAGCTATGCTCCTGAATTGTAAATCTTTAATGAAATTTTTGGTTCTCTGGTTATGAGTTGTATCTGAGACATCCTGTTTAATGAAAGTCAACTTCTCTCCATCTCTCTATAAGCTTTGTTTTGAGACACTCGGAATTGGCAGGTCCAGTCGAGGGTGATTATGTTGTGTGATGTATGTTTGATCACGACAATGTTTTCACCAGTTTTAAATCAATCTGTTGTGTCTTTTTCTTCCTCTTACCATGAGTATTTCATTGAAATATTCAAGTGAGTTGTTACAGTAGCCACCGTGATGTAGGTATGATCATTGTTTTACTATAACTGTGTCATCCTGGCACATTTCAGTGTTTGTTCTTTCTTCTACGAGTTGTTGCAAGTTTGATGCCTACAATAGACCTTTGCAGTTTCTCTTTGAAGTCTTCCTCCTACTCACCCTTATTACAACTTACTGACTGAAGCTAGATCAAGACCTCACCTACTTGTGCATAGCTTGGCCCAGGATTCTGAGTTAAAACAATATTCTTCTAGGTCTATAGCCATTCAATCACCCCTTTATATACCAATCATGACATAAAATGGATGGGCATCAGCCTCTACTCCTTTCGCAATATAGGAGTGACTTCTGACGCTAACATTTATGGCGCCGTTGTCGGGGACGAACTTGAATATTTTCCCCAGAACTGAACGACATTGAGCCTCTGATTATGAAGGTGAATCAGGCATCAAAGCCCTTGAATATTGCTACTGTGCACCTGGTGACTCCATTGTGACGACTCCAATGAGGTGAAACTACTGTTTCGGTCATGGCTTCTAGAGGTAGACATAGGAGGTCTAACCCGCAGCTACCCTTGGCGACACCTGAAGCAGATCCATAAAATCTTGTTAGAAAGTGAAAGGCCCTCAGAGAAGGATCTTCTGTTTCTGAACTAGGTATCTCTGACAGTTCTCATCTTCCTCTGTTAGAAACTCCATTATCTGCTTCTCAGTTTCCTAGCAGACCTTTTTCTGAAGTCTCTCATTTTCTAAACTTTGGGAGTATTCCTATTGATATTTATTTGCCTGGTCTGGGACTAGAGGGAGAAACTCTTGTCGCTCCTATCTCCCCTGATGTTGCAACTGGGTCTAGACTGAGGAATTAATAAGATTTTTCTACCCCAGGATTTACCACCCCTCCTCATATTACTATTTCTACTACTGTGATAACACAACCCTCTGTTTTACTAAACTCAACATCCTCCTCTTTAAATCCTCCCCTGTTTCCCTTTCCTCTTGCAAGCTCGATTCTAGTTTCCCATGTTCAAGCCCCTTCTCCTCCTATTTCTCCTCCACCTAATATTCCTATGGCAGGAGAAAATCCTCCCATGAATAGGATGGAGGCTATAATAGCTTCTAGGTATGCTCCCCTTGTGTTACCTCAGCCTCTCGATGCCCTTCCAACATATGCCTACCTCAAGCAGCATCCCAAGTTTACAGGTGAAGGATATATAACCGCAGAAGAACACCTTGAAGCCTTTTACAGTTTTACAGATCATCATCTCATCATGCATGCAGACGTATGGATGAGAATTTTTGTTCATAGCCTTGAAGGAGAGGCTAGGAAATGGTTTAGGGCCTTGCCTCCTAGATCTATTGATGGGAGAGAGGCTTTGGATAATGCCTTCTTGAGACAATGGGGAGATAATAAAGACTTCATGTATTACATGACAGAGTTCGGGTCTTTGAAGAGAAAGGAAGGAGAGTCTATCTCTGACTTCTCCAAGAGGTTCAATAAGATGTACCATAAGATCCTTCTTGAGATAAAGCCTTCAGAAGCCTCAGCCAAAATTACTTATGCCAATGCCTTTGACCCTAATTTTTTCCTTTTGTTGAGGGAAAGGTGAGCCACTTCCCTGGCTCACATGCAGGATGCAGCTGTCGAAGTTGAGTTGAATATTTTGGTTATCAATTGAATCAGAAATAAAGATGATAGAGACATACTCAGAAGGAGAGTTGAAGCCTCCACATTCGGTTCCTCTACCCTTCCCCCTTGTTATCACTAAAATTTCGTCCGCACAGGGCGACAAGAACTCCGCATCGTCAACACAGAAAAACAGTCATTCATGGCACAAGGTTAATTCCACAGCACAGCAAAAGGGTCAAAACTATACAAAATGGCCAAAAAACTTACAAGGCGCTTTACACCCACTGGGCACGCGCGCGCGCACGTAACATCTTCGTACCGGGAGCGCATATGCGCGGCTGTGGGGTGAATAACCTGCGCGCCTGCCAAATGGCGCATTTATGAAACTGGTCTACCTCCCAACCACTAATGGATCAGCTCCCAAGTCGATTTGACACCAAATCTGAGCTCAATATGCATGGGGAGGCTGGTCAAAGACCTAATTGTGCCCTAAAGAGCCCCTTTTCACATTCAAAAGAGGTTGCATAATAACCCAATGCTTGGCTATAAAAATCCATGA
>JZKD02S2111453.1:284396-294408 GCA_000966675.3 Picea glauca | reverse complement strand
CAATGCTTGGCTATAAAAAGCCATGAATGACCACCATTTCTTCAAGGAATTCTTCATACTGTTATGCTACTGAGATTGCTAGAGACCCCCTCTTTGGCAACACACATTGTAAGCTACATTTCATAAGCTATTCACCCCTCACTTGAGTGAATAAGCTTGGAGTTCTTTCACCCATATTTCATCTTTTCTTTGTAAGGAGAGCAATCAATTGAGGGCCTCAAGAGACTTCCATTGGAGAGGGAAGGGACCCAAGTCCTCTTTCTCCATTGTGTATCTTTGGATTTCATCTATCAAACCAGCTTATACATTGGTGATATTGGTCCATTGTCATTTGTTTTTTTTATTTTTATTTCTATGCTCATAGTTTCATTTAGTTTTTGTTTAGTTCTTATTAATAGCTTTATTGTTTTCTTTCTAACCTTTTACCATACAGTTGTCATGCCTAGCAGAGCCCAACTGGGCATGTAAGCACTCACTTTTTGCTCACACAGTGATGAGAAGAGTGCAAACACCCCTCATATGGATGAAGTAACTAAGATGCTAAAGACACTTTCAACTAGAATGGAAAGGTTGGAGTTAGAAGGGAAGCCCATGTACAAAAATCCCTAAAGTATTGATAACAAAGGTTTCAGAAGGCCTAATAAAAATGTGCCATAGGTTATGCCAAGGGATCAAAGGAACAAAGATAGGGATTATCAAAGGATTCAAGCCCCTCTCCAAAATAACCTGGTTAACGATGAGGAGAGGGAAGAGGAGGAACTTGACCCTGAAATTCATTGTATTTAATACACCTCCCCTCTTCCCCATTTGTCTCAGTCTGCGTATGAAGAATCCCTCATTAATAGTCAAATCAATGAACTGAGTAAAGGGGAGAAAGCCAAAGACAACAGTCCTAACAGGTATAACCTCAAGTCAAAGAAGAAAGAAGGGAAGTTTGATATCTCTGATCAACCTCTTCTAGCAGAAAGGCCTTCTAAGCCTGAAGCAAACACTGCCAAGGAAAAAAAATATCAGAATATCTTACCAATAGCCAAAGCCCCTGTCCCAGAGGTGAGGGAAATTCCTAAGGCTCCTTCCTCCTTTAGTTTTGAGCATGAAATTCAAAAGATCTGAATTCCTGTACCCCTCTCGAAACTTGTTAAAAATGAAGATTTCAAAAGGTCCCTCTCCAAACTATTGTTGTCTGAGCCACCTCAGCTTGCCACAGACTTAGTAAATCTCCAAGATGAAAAGCCAGCAGTCATCCTAGGTACCATGGTGGAAGACAAAGATGAATCATCCCCTCCCTTCTACACATCCCTGAACATACATGATAAGGTGTTGCATAGCTGCTTGATGGTCCAACATAGCTACAACTGAGCCCTGCCTAGCTCAATTGGCCACAACCCCTTTTAGGTGGGGTTTGGATTCCAACCATTGGGTCCCATAGATGTTTCACTTCCCCTTGTGGTCACCTCGACCAACTCATCTCCTACTCCAACTTAAGTTGTCAAAGACACCCGGTTCATTGAGCAGATCCAACGCATCCGCCAACAGGTTCATGATATCCTACAAAAGTCTAATGACAATTACAAGCAACTCCATGATAAACATCAGGTGCCACATAAGTTTCAGGTGGGAAACAAAGTTTGGTTTCACTTGCAGAAAGAACACCTTATAGGACCCCATCAGAATATTCGACCACTCCATTATGGGTCATAAACCATCACCAAGGCTATGGGGGATAATGCTTTTGATCTCAACATTCCTCCTTTCCTTGGCCTGCACCCAATGTTCAATGTGGACCTCCTTCGACCTTATTTCCCAACATTATTGGACACCTAAGATGTAGTAGAACAACTGACACCAATAGAGCTCAACACCGACTACATAAAATAAACATCCAGTGATCATATTGTGGGCACACAGATCAAGGGCACTCGACAACAAAAGATCCAACTTTATCGAGTCGTCAAAGTAGGTCACCTCCTTCACCAAGGCAAGTGGCTCACCCGGGGCCAAATTCAGCAGAAATTTCCTCATCTGATGGGGGAAATCAATGCAATGGAGACCATTTCTTCCTAAGAAGGGAGGATTGATTCAGGTGGATATCAGTGGCCACCCACCTTTTCTAGCTGGCTCAAAATAACTTTTTGGCAATTTTTCGTAATTTGCTATTTTTAGCAATTTTTCGGGTCCTGAACTTTCAGAGCCATTTTGAGGCCCTAAACGACATTTTTTTGGGTACATTGCATTCCTCAGATAGATCTTTCCAATGGTATATTGTATGCCTAAAACAAAGATCGTATGAAAAAGTTACGACCCCAGGAAGTTGATGTACTGACTTACCCAAACGAGGCCCACATGACTTTTGGCGCTTCATTTCCTAGGGTTAGGTTTTTGGATGTGTATGGTTTTTGAAACACCTGTTTATTGTAAAAAGGCCTTTAGAGTCTCATTATAATTATCTTCTTGTGAATGAGAAAAACCGTCACATCTCTCCTTAGAGATAAGATGCCATCATTCCAACAAGCTTGTTTTTCGTTGCATTTTATAGTTTCATCTTATTTCCGTATTGAATAGAAAACGGGTTTTACTATATCTTTGTTATTCTTTTTTAAGCATCTATTAATAATCTATAGTCATTTTGTTCCACTCATAAAATCTAGATCATCCTGGCACGTTCCTTCCTGAATTCCACAGAACTCAGATGTGCACTCTTTGCACTGGCTCATAGAGTCTTCAACACTGTGTCATGCAACCCATTGTATTAAGCCACAAAGAACCCAGACTGAAATCAAAGAACTCTCAGAAAGAGAATTCTATCTATCCCTATAGATGGAACCTATCACATACATGTACAACATAAAATAACACACATATGACATTCATTCATAACCACATAAACACAGAAAGAATCTCATGCAGGAAAAAATACTCTTTGTATTAATATGAATGTTCGGTTACAATATGGGTGAGCTCAGACTGCAACAGAGTCTCAACTTTCTCTATCTTCTCTTCTATTCTAATTTGTTCTAGCCTTGTTTAATGAATTCTAGATACAAATATATTTTTACAAAAGAGGGGCTCCTCGAGCTCTTCCCTCCATGCTACCTACTCTCATTAATTTACATTGAATTACATTAAATGACCATCTAGTCCGAATCGGATCTAGATCTTATCAGCCTGTCAACCATTAAAGGCGACTCTATCTACTAACTACACAAAGGCATCGAAGTGGCTCTTCTAGCCTTACAAACATTTAATTACATTTTGAATTTTTGAAAATGAGAGGGCCCAAGCCTCTCCCTTCATTGAATGCGCATTGAATGTGTTGTCTAGCTGACACATTGTTGGGTTGGAGCAATGCTCCTGCATCAATTGGGAAGGATTAAAAAATAAACTAATTTCCACCACATATATTTCCATGCACCCTTGATGATACATGGCTCTCCTAGATCTTGTTTCTCTCCACTTGTGATTCATTCACCTTTCCAAGAGAACTTAGGGTAAAATAATTATCCTCACCATAGTCTTTAGGAATAATAATACAATATTCCCTTAGAGATAATCCCTCTAGCTTAGCCCCTATCCTAGGATCTTATCCCCTCTCTTTCCCTTCCTAGTGGAGTTTAGTCCCCCATACACTTTTATCATGGTAGTTCTACATGCAACGGTGTATTATATTAGTGATATGAGTGTTTACATATACAAAAATAGGCTCACTGGCCTTTATCATCTAGGCTCTTTGGCCTAATCATCACATAATCCTCCTAGCTTATAATCACTTGGCTCACTGGCCTATAAAACATGTTTACAATTCAACTGGGCATTGGTATTGGGGATATTACACTTCAACCCAAGTCTTAATCCAATGTATTTCCTCTCTTTTTTGGAAGGCCTTGGATGGCCACATCAAATGCATACATTGGCTTTAGAGCATGCAATATGACCATCATTGATGGCCTTTCCCAAAATCAAATGGTTCTTTATCCTCCTGCCCAACCTTTGATAAAACAAAATCTTCCTATGTGTGTGGAAGAGGAAGAGAACTTGACACAAACAACTTCCTACCCCATCTACACAATTCACACTTCCTTGGATGATAGTACAATTGATGAGGACACTTTCCTTGAAAACTTTATGCAAAATCAATATCTAGACAATGTGAAAATAGAACGGATAAATGATGATAAAAGATCTAAAATTTATGAAGAAAATAACACTGAATTATGGAAAAATAAATTTACTACTAATATAGAAGATCCACTGTCAAAACCACATAGATCATCCCTACAAAATCACTCAAAATCAACAATAAACTCACTAGTCAGCAGGGAAAAAAAATGTTTAATGTTATGAAAAGAAATATTGAAGCTTTTGCATGGGATTATAAAGACATGAAAGGAATCCATCCTTCTATTTGTACTCACCATATTTACATCAAAGAATATTGAAAACATGTTAGGCATCCCCAAAGAAGGATGAACCCTACAATGAAAGACATAATTAAACAAGAACTCCAAAATTACTTGATGTTGGGTTCATATATCCTATTTTAGATAGTGAATGGGATCTCCTCTGGTTATTGTCCCAAAGAAGAATGGGAAGTGGAGGATATGTGTGGATTATTGAGAGTTGAAAAAGGATACTAGAAAGGACCATTTCCCCCTACCTTTTATTGACCAAGTTTTGGATGTC
Organism: Picea glauca; assembly: GCA_000966675.3. Lineage (NCBI taxonomy): Eukaryota > Viridiplantae > Streptophyta > Pinopsida > Pinales > Pinaceae > Picea > Picea glauca. Next base: position 289,728 of record JZKD02S2111453.1, on the reverse strand, counting down.
TTAGACGAGAAGCAATATTTTTCCTTTCTGTATGGTTTTAGTGGATACAAATAGATTCAAAATAGTTATGAGGAACATGGCAACACCACCTTTACCTACACCTGGGGTACATTTTCATACAAAGTATTACCTTTTGGTCTATGTAATTCCCTAGCTACTTTCCAAAGAGAAATGCTTAGCATCTTTTCAAAACTCATCCATGACAAAGTTGAGATCTATATGGATGACTTTACCCTTTATGGAAATTAATTTTATGAGACCTTGGATAATCCTGATAAGGTTATCCAAATATGTAGAGAAATGAATCTATCCCTTAGCAATGAAAAGTGTAATATGATGATAAATGAAGGAATTGTTTTAGGACATCATCTTTCCTCTAGAGGGATTGAAGTAGAGAAAGATAAGATCAAAATTATCACTTTACTTCCTACCCCTTTGAAACCAACATATGTAAGAATATTTCTTGGACATGCAGGATACTATAGAAGGCTCATCAAGTATTTTGGTAATATAGTCTCTCCTCTCTTTACCTTGCTATCCAAATATGTATATTATTGTTGGACCTTGAACTCCCAACAAGATTTTGAGGCAATAAAAGAAAAACCCTCAACTTCTCATGTATTACAAGGTCCCAATTGGGATCTTCCATTTCACATTCACATTAATGCATTAGACAAGGATGTAGGAGCATTATTAAGACAAAATGAAGATAATAAATCCTATACAATCTATTTCATAAGTAAAAATATGGCTTGTGTAGAGATCAACTACGTTGTTACAAAGAATGAACTTTTAGCAGTTGTTCATGCTCTAAATAAATTTAGACATTATCTTATAGGCTATAAAGTTTTTTTACATACATATAATGTTTTCATTATATACTTGATGAATAAACCTAACATTAATGGTAGGATGATTAGATGGTTTCTATTCTTACAACAATTTGATATAACAATTCTTGATAAGCCTGGCAAGAAAAATGTAGTTGCAAATTTTTTATCTAGGTTGACTAGCCCTAATGAAGAAGACATGATCGATGACCGATTTCTAAATGAGAACCTATTTTCCGTATCAACACAAAACCCCTGGTTTGCTGATATAGAAAATTATCTAACAACAAGAAAGTTTTGTCAACATTTATCCTATAGGGACAGATGCAAGATTGTTCAGAAAAGTTCAACCTACACTTGAGTTGTAGGTTATCTATTCAAACTTTTCCCAGGCCATATTTTTAGGATATGCATAAGAGAGCATGAGGTGTTTGATATCCGACATGATTTCCATGATGACCCATGTGGAGGTCATTATGCGGAAAAGAGGACATCTTATAAGATCTTATGATATGGATATTATTGGCCAACCCTACATAGAGATGCTCAACAAATAGGGAAAGCAACAAGGAGGAATGAGATGTATTTACAGCCTCAAGTATCATTGGAACCATTTGAAAAGTGGGGAATGGAATTTATAGGCCCGATTGATCTTCCATCATGAAAAAATAAACACATACTGGTATGCACAAATTGTCTAACAAAATGGGATGAAGTAAGGGCCATGAAGGATGCCACATAATCAAATGTAGATGCATTCCTCCAAGGATGCATATTCTCAAGGTTTGGTTATCCAAGCGAGATAGTCATGGATCAAGGTTCTCAATTTACATCAAGACTCATTCAATAAATCATGAAGGAACATAAAATCCACCATAGGAAGTCAACACCCTACCATCCTCAAGCAAATGGGCAATCTTAAGTCACAAACTGAGAGCTAGAAAACATCATCACCAAAAAAATGAACATGAAAAGGAAATATTGGGCAAAGAATCTCACACAAGCAGCATGAGAATACAACAGTACATGGAAAACTACTACAAGGATTACTCCTTTTGAATTAGTATATGGTAATAAAGCCATGCTCCCTATTGAATTTGAATATCATACATTGAGAACATCAACTGAATTAGACATGAATTTGCAGTTAACACAAAGAGAAATATTGATCCAATTGAATTCCTTAGATGGGTAGATTATGAAAGCACTCTTCAACACTAAAGTGGTGCCGTAGCAAATAAAGCACTAGCATGACAAGAAGATTAAGTACCAAAAGTTCAAAGAAGGGGATTGGGATTTTTTATATGACTCAAGGTTTAATGATTTCAAAGGGAAATTGATGACAAGGTGGCTAGGGCGCTACACCATTGAAATTTTTTATGTTAATGGTTCAATGAATATCATAGCCAATGATGAAGAAGGAATACCCCTACTAGTGAATGGATTTAGACTAAAGACTCATAATAATCCCCTGACAAAAGAGGAATTCACAACAACAGTGAGGGAAAAAAATATGGATATGATTGATACCGTAAATGCTCTCAATCCATCCCAATAAAGAGATATGAAAAAAAAAGAATAAAAATCCTTAATGAAAACCTCCCAACGGCATCTAGGACAGATCTAAGGATGAAAACATTCAATGGAGGCAATCTCGAATCTGAAGAATAAATCAATATCCTCATCAGGAAAACCTCTCATAGGCTTGATGAGGTAAGGAATTGTTGAAAATCAGTGATGGCACTTCTTGATTGAGAACAAAAAAAGGAAAGAAAAACAGAAAAAAGAGAAGAAAAATAAAACAAGAAAATAATTTTGTTTTACTAATATTTTGTTTTTTTAAGTACTAGGAATGTCATTACTGCAGCTATCTACATAGGAATAAAATAAACAGTCAACAAAAAGAACACTCAATAAGGAAAGTAAACATTCACAATTTTCCCATCAATGATTTTCATCATTCATACATAACATTTTCTAGCATCTCTATATGATCATCCATATTTTTCATTTCAATCATACATACCACTTTCCATATCCAACATGTTTCATTCTACTCTTCGTTTCAATAAAATAATCTACAAGGTTATTCTATAGGATCAAGCTACAACATTCTATAGGATCAACCTAACAAGACCATTTACACAAATAATGGAAGGAAATCAGAGTCAAAACCAACATCAATAATTTAATGATAAATATCAGAACTAGAACCACCTTCTCAAACCATTTTTTTCATCAGATACATCCTCAAGATAGAAAAAATCAACTTCTACAGGATATAATGTATCTTGTAGAAAATATTTAGCATGGAAGAAACAGATCTACACGATTCCTTGTATCATGTAGCACGATTGGAGGTCAGGATATCCCAATACATTCCAGATCTTATCTTGAGGAGGACATCAAGAGAATCTATAGGCACCATCATGAAGACAAACCACCTCCAACTAACTGCAACAAGCAAATTAATGTGCATGAAAAGGTAAAAAAATGTAACATAACTATATATCCTATACACATTTAATTAATCCTCATACATATATATCTATGCCTATTTCATATGATCAAGAATTCATAAAAGTCTATAAGGTGATGAAAACGAGGGTGTTTACGTCTTGTCAGTGGGGGGTGGCATGATTCGTGTCAAGATTTGAATTGGCATATGGATATTGAATGGTTTAAGTGGAGGTTCATTATATTGAGTTAAAAGCATCAATTAAGGAATTATGAAAACATTAAGTTGACTATTGTGACAAGACAACAATCCAATCCAACATTTGGAGGTATAACTCGGAGTTAAAAAAAGTTGGAGCACCCACCATTTCAAGTTTGAAGAGAGAACTAATTCAAGTTATGTGGAAGCAAAGGAAGACATGCTCACAGGGGAATAAGGAAATAAAAACACCTAGCCAAATAATTCAAGGACGTCTGAAGAACATAATCACTACAGGTAGCTATGAAACCCTAGGCAGAGGGAGAACTTTCAATCTCATGTATTTGTTGCATTTACTTCAGTCTTTATATTTTTTGACTTATAATCATTTGTTGGGATATTTTATGGTTCTGGAACAACAATAAATCACATCCTATAGAAATCCATTTTTTTCATAGTCACAGTCCTATAGAGCTCTGTTAATTTTTCTTTTTGAACCAACTCTCTTTGGTTAAATTTTCCTCAGTATTGTCAGAGTGCATGTGATCGAATCCTTTCATCACATAATTTTTTCTTGTGATTCTTTGAAAACGTGTCCTGTAGAAATTTGATTTACACAGTTCCTATAGAAGGATATTTCTACAAGATTTGTTTCTACAGGATCTGTTTCTAAAGGAGAAACTACAGAGAAATGTACCAATCTTAAAATTATCAAACAAAATCCTCATTTTGATTGTTCTTTGAAACAAAACCCTTGCTGAATTTTTTTTATCACCATATTTTCCTAGAACCAGTTTATTTTGTCATCTCCTCTAAGAAAAAATTCAACTTGAACATTCTACAAGAAACCAATAACCAACCTTTATCTATTCTTAGAAACTCAACTCATCATCCTTGATAATGACCATGGGAGATGGAGTCAAAAGGAGAGAACCAAAAAATCCCTCTAGGGTTTATGACAACCCTGAGATAGTAGATTTTTTTCATAAATTTGATTGGTTGGGATACTTTGAATGACTTGGAGGGTTTGATGATATGGTTTCCATGGGGTTTTCTCATAATTTTCATAATATACAAGAACAAGAGTACATGACCACAATAAGAGGGATAATAAATATGATCAATGAAGATTCCATCAAAATATTTTCTAGTGTACCCTTAGGCATCCCTTGGGATAAATAATAGAGGTAACAAGCCATCAATGATAAGAAGGAATTATTCCTCCCAAATGAGAAACATGATGAGGATAAAAATGACATAAAAAAGGAAAGTATTCCTCACCCATGGAAAGAGGTAGTTTATCATGTCATCAAATCAAGGATGATTTTAAGGATGGAAATTTATTTTAAAATGTAGAAACCTTGGTGAATCTTACTAATCCTTCATATTCCATCTATAAAATGTTTGGCAATATTTTTGTAAAAATATTCAAATTTGTAAGGATTTTATATAGTTTGTATAATTTTTTGGCGATTTTTAAGGTAAAATAAATTTATCCTATAGAATTTGGGTGAATCATTTTTAGAATAACGAATATTGTCTTGGGAGAAACCATGGAAAATTAGCCCATGAGTGAAATTTAACCCTTAAAATCATCCATGCATCAAATATATCACATGTGAGGGATGGATGAGTGTAGTTTATGCTTACCATTTCATACTGTTGCACCAGCTGAGGCACCTTCCAAATCAAGAACCCCACCAGAAACTGAGTATCCCTTACTTCCTTTGTAAGATACCAGATATATAAAATATGCAGAACAGAAATGAAATGCTAGAAATGACAGAATGACAGTAAAATATCCAACATAATCTTCACAATACACAGAAATGATATACGAAATAGC
>JZKD02S2111453.1:223777-238108 GCA_000966675.3 Picea glauca | reverse complement strand
GGTCAATGGTTTTTGAAAATACCCTCATTTTTGGATTGTAAAGAACTATTTCAAAGATACCTTAATTGAGAAGTCCTGTTTAGGACTAGAGACGCAGTTCTTTTGTTTTTCATCAAAAGCATGTGTGATTGGATCTGAAGAAGAATTATTTCTAATTTTATCTCATGAATGGATGCTGTAATGAGTAAGAGCATCTGAATTTGTTGATAAAGTTATCTAATTCAATATTTTTATAGTTCTTGCCTCTAATGATGAAGAGTAAATCATTGTGTTAATATGTGATTGATTATTAGAGTTAAGGAAACTATTTTTATTGCCATCGTTTATTTCATGTATGTTTTCTTCTGATAATTGTATCTCAGTCAATAATTGGAACACCAACAAGTTAATGTATTAGTACTAGTATTGTTGTAGGTTTAAGAATCATTGTCTGCAAGCTTGAGTATGATGGTTATCCTGAGCTCAACCTTCTTTAGTAGTTAATTCCTTCCCCCTTTGTGAGCCAACTGGTTTATACCAACATTTATCTTGTATCAGTCCCACCTATAAGATAAAATACAAAAGATAACGCTTGAACTGAAGGAGGAGATTTCATAAGAAGACATCTTGTCAATCACTACGTAAATCCCATTGCTTAATTAGCCAGATCGCAAGATCTGGAGAACCATTCCACCATTAAATGCTACAGAGTCTAATTGGGCCTCGGTGGTGGGTTTGGTTCCTACTCTTGAGTTAAAGGGAATTAGGAACCCTCAACAGAATTGGTGCTAGAAGGAGGGTTGAAGAATGAATGCATGACAATATGTTTTACAAAAATTTTCACATAGCTCGTAGATTCAAAACAACCCACATGCATGGCTAGTTATTCTTCAAAAAACCCACACACACTGAGTACTCCTAAAATGAGTAACACACCCCATCAAGAGGAAGAACATATATTCCCTGAGATACCTTATTCTCTTCCTCGCAAGGAGTTGAATCAGTTCAAAAGAATCGCAAGAGCTTGCGCTCGACAAATTGGAGCACTGCCCTTAGCTCCGTTACTCCCTCATAGACAAAAAGTAAGCAAACCAGTGGTTGACATCCCCAACCAGGTTTTTGTGCACACATTAGAAGACCTGATAGATTTATCCCTCACCCAAATCAAACATATTCTGAATATAATCCCTAAAACACCAGCTAACAACTGCTCCAAGGCCGATAATTGGTCTGATGAGGAAGGGCTTAACTCCGAACATTCAGTTTTGGAATCGAACGACATGGAAGATAACAATGATCATAATGAAGAAAGTGGAAACCTGCATCAAAATAATCAACCCTAGTTGGCCAAAGATTCTTTGGCCATCCCTGGATGAGTACATAACCTTCCCCGACATCCATAAAAGTTACTCCCTAAATTTGACCCTGAAACCTCAGGATTGCCTGAAGACCATATCAAAAAATTCATACTAGCTATCATACTGATAAATGTCCAACATGAAGACGTAGTATGCAGGAGTTTCCCCTATACTTTCTATAATTCGGCCTCCACGTGGTATTTTAACTTACTTGTAGGATCCATAACTAGTTGGAGGAAATTTGAAAAGGATTTTCTAGATAAATTTGCAAAATAAACCAGTATAGGAGCTTTGATGTCCAAGTTGTTCGCCACCACCATGAGTTCAAAGTATAAGGTTAAACACTTTAATCAACATTTCACCGCTATCCTACAAAAATTTCAACCCGAAGCTAAACCCACTTAGGAGTTGCAAATCGAAGTATATTCTAATGCTCTCTTAACTTCTATTTCCATGTTTGTGAAGAGGGCTGCCAAAACAACCTTGGATGAGAATTTTGAAGAAGCCAAAAAAATAGAATTTCAAATGAAGGGATGTAAAGAAGGCCAAGTCTCACTAGTTAAGAAGGAAGTTCAACCTCCTCCTAGGGGAGGACTTTTGTTGACTAGACCCCCAGGGAAACAAATAGAACAAGGTCCCAAAAAGGGAAGTGGAGACATAGAATACCTACAACACATGGTTAAGAAATTGTCAAATGAAATCATAGACATCAAAAGAAGTGTAGGGGAAGGAAACCAAGGCCAGAGACCCTATAAGCCCTTTTTAAAAATAAATCCACCTTTCAAAGCAATTGAACCCCCCCCATCCAACTTAAACATCGATATGGGAAATGTAGCATCCAACTCTTTTTGTACCTAACACCAAGAGAAACACTCTGAAAGGGACTACCCACAATGGGTGGATGCCATGAATTTGATGGCCAACCAATTTCTAGATGAGGTTTCCCTAACTGAACAATGAAGCGACTCAATTATGAATATTATTTATCAGGAAGAAGTTGATCCACCAGAAGAAATAACCATCTTGATATGGGACCCTGACCTACCAATGCCTTCTGATGACCTATTTGGTTCAAGAACCACCCACAGAAAATTTAGACCTTATACTTTGATGGATCCAAATCGCAAGAAGGGTTAGTGTTGGCCCTTGACCAAGTTTTGAGGAAACATTGGTCATGTTTGACCACTTTTGGCACTGTTGACGGGCGAAATTGAACGCTCGCCAACTGGAAGAGTGGATCCAGTCCGGGGTTGTCTAAATAAGCCAAGTCATTTGGGCTGAACCACCCTGACGAGTTTAGCAGCTCTGTTAGCCGATCTAAGTCCTAGGAAAATGAATGAAAACTACACTAAGGAACTAATCTAAATGAAAATAATAATTAAAACAAACTAATAAACAAATCTAAACTACATATATACAATCTATTACCTAAATCATAGAACTATAATTCTATAAAATTAAATGTTCAATTATCAACAAAATCAGATCCAATTACGAATATACAATATTTACAGATTACAAATTTAAACGAAAACCTGCAAAAATCATTGGTAAATTGTCCTAAGACAACGAAAACATTGTTTTTTTTATTTTTATAATTTTATGAGTAAGAAATTAAATAAAAACTATCTAAGCTAAGAGACTAAAATAATAACTCTAACTAACAACCTAAACTATATATATATATCTATCAAAACTACTTAAATAACACTAATAAATTAACTATTAAATAACAAATAACAAGCTGACCTGAAGTAACGCTTCAGGTTTGTCCTACATGCAATAGTTGTTTTAGCTGTTCGGTGGGAGGAAACCTGCACCAGATTCTCCACAAGATTCTCATAAACAGAAATCAGTTGTGATCTCCAAATATCAATAACAAGACAAGCAAGAAGTAAAAAATTACAACAATCTTATAATTTACAAATTATTGCAGTCAGATAAATCCTTGTGCAAAATTTGTACAAAACAATTCAATTAACGAAAAATATGAAACTGTATTCATTAAATTGAAATAGAGTAATCGTTGTATTTTTAGAATAAGAGAAATCAGATATGGACAACATATAAACCAAATCACATCAACCTACAACGAATCACGATAGCTAAAGTAGTCAATAATTAATTGCAAACTGATACGGAGAAAACTTGAAACAAAAGTTTGATATATTGAAAGAGAAAGTTGTTACAAGACATCAACTTTCATCTCAGTCTGTATTATTATAAATCCATAATCTGGTTCTCCCAATAGTGATGATGATGATGGGTTCATTACAAAAAATGACAAGTATTTAAAGACCTCCCATAGGGTAAACGATCCCTGTGGGAATTATCAAAGAAGTTTTACAAAAATCTGGGGATAATATCCCAAGTCTCTATTTCTGACTCAAGCTAACAACCTAAAACAAAACCATATCCAAAGTGTCTCCTAAACTACCACAGCATGCCCAATTGATCATTGTAATTCGTATGCACCTGAAAGAAGACAAAAATAGACAAGTTTAGAGGATATTTTATTGATAAAATTGACTAAAATCTAATTTTTAAGACTAGCTACAGAATCTTGCGATTCTGTAGCTGGCCTAATTTGAGCACATAATCATTTTAAATTCAATCCAAAACTTAAAGGATTATATTCAAACTAATAAACAAATATTTAATAGCTAATTGGAAACCAAATGAATCATTCAAATCAAAACTTCTATGCTAATTTGAGAGTAAACTAAATCATGTTTGAATCTATTTTAACCAAAACAGGCTGTAACTGATCAAGTATATTTTTTATGCAACAGTTTATGTCAACTCAGCACTTAACAAATTTTTTGTCGAATCAAAATGAAATTAACAAGATCGTTTAACTCCAAACTAACTTTGAATCCATCGTATTATGCAAGCGACTGTGCTAATCGAGGCACGTATCATTGTTTGTGAATCAAATCAAACAGGAACGAATTGAACCGATTTAGGATCGACACAATCGTTATGCAAAATCAAAACATAGTCGTGCCCAAATTTAGTAAACAAATCTTGTGTGTCGGTGGAATACAATCATAATCCAAAAAAAAAATTGATTCAATCCAAAACAGAATCATTCCTGGTAAATCGAAGTCAACAGGATTGTTTAGAAAGAAATGGAACTTAATCGAAATCAAACCCAATCGACTATCCACACAAAATTGTTTGAAAAATCAATCAAGCAAAATCGAAAACAAATCAGTCATTTATACTAATCTGAACATAATAAAATCTCATTAACTAAATCATAGTTGTGTCCGAGTTTAGCAAACAAATTCCCACTCATGATTCATAGCGAAATTGTTTTTGGTAAAATGAAAGTAACAGAATTATTTTGAATCAAAACGAACAGAGCTATTGAAAGCAAATCCAATCGGTTATATTAATCCAAGAAAACTCACAAAGAGAAATTGATATTGAAATTCATACCTGAGCAGTAAGAGAAGGCTTCGATCATGATAACTTGGAATTGACAAAGGCCGTTGCTGCCTCAACGTTTCTGAAAACAATTGAACCGGTGGTTTTTTGTTTCTTCTCATTGGCTTGAAGCCTGTCTCTTTCTTTTGACAACACTGTAACTTTCTCCTCTAAAGATTTGATCTTTGATTGCAACAAGGGAACGTCAGTGTAATAACTCTCTAGCCAGACATTACATTGGATGCATGATGGTTTCTCAGGATTTGACATCATAGGTGAGGGTTTTCTCAAGTTACCAGGGGTTTCTTTGTGCATCTTGATTCCCGGGTGGTTAGGATCATTTTTGAGGCATGGGGGTAAGTTAGAGACATAGTCGTAGGGTTCTTTAGAGCATAGGCCATGCGAATAGGGGTACTCCTCAGCTAGGAAATTCTCAATATCAGAGTCTGAGTCTTCACTCAACACTATGGGCTTTTGGTCGATGTTTGGCTTGGGTTTTTTCCTTGCACATATCAATATCCATCGAGCATGTTTCTTCCCCTTACTGTTGACAGTAGTGTCACTCTTACCTTTCTTCTTCAAAGGCTTCTTAACGGCCCCAGTCTTGTCTTTAGTACACGGGTTGGCTATGGCATCGGGTAGATCTATGTCAGGGCAATCCGAGGGTTTGAAAGGGGGTAGTAGGATATGAAATGGAATGACTGGCCCAACCAAAGTTTCCTTAACAAAAACCTTGTTGATTTGAGCAGACTCGGGATTGGCAAATCCATTCCTTGATAGGAAGGCTTACCAATTATCGCCACTAAGGTTTAAATGGTAGAAGATAATAAGTTTAATCAAGTCGTGATGGAAAAGGCTGCTATCAACCTTCTCACGCTTGAATCTCTTAGACATCTTGTAAAGACTACGCGGGAAATAATGCGGCATGTTTAAGGGGTATCCTATGAAATTCATCAACAACTGAAGGTGATACAGAAAAACCAAGCCATACCGACCTTCACAGGTCACAAACTGTTTAACAATTACCAAAAGATCATGCCACCTGGGTTTGAGGGTAGTGATAGGCATACCTCTATCACAGGAAACAATCTTTATTGAAGTGAAAAGGAGAGGCCACAACACCTCGTCAACTTTGGAATTTTTAAACCACCGTTGCCCTATCGCTGGTAGTCCTATAGCTGAACTCATGAATTCCTCATTGAGCTTCAGTTGTCTGTCTCTGACCTTATCCCTGCACCCGTCGAAGGTGATGGCGAATTGTTGGGCAACCAAAAGGTTGAAACCCTCGAACTTATGTATAAACACCAGCCAACCACTATTTTCCAAATCTTGGCAAGCATTATCGAATAGCAACAAAGTTTGGCTACCATTTGGTTCTATGTGCACCACTGGTGCCATAGACAGGAGCACACAGTGGGAAAGGGTTTGCGTCCAAGGGTTTGAATAGGGTATTCGCAGGATCGAAGGCACACAGGCCTACCCGAAAACAACAGAGTTAAGCCAGAATAGGGGGACTGCATTAATGACCGAATGTGTGAGGGTGGTGGAGATAGATCAGCCCATGAAAAATAGTCATTTCATAAGTACAACCGATGGCGCATATAATGATTTAAATCACCAATGCATATGTCAAATACAATGCCATCCAAACGATTAATGGAATCAATAGTAGGTCGAACCAAACATTTGCGCGGGCAATAGTTTTAGCATAGTTGTAAAACCAAAACAATGATTCGAAACCAACACCAAGGGTTGGATCATATCAAATATGTATGAAATGAAACAATTAAACCAAGGATCTAACCACATCCTCAATGTGTTTTTCATAAGACCAATGTGTCAAGAAAATCGATGGAAGACTATTAAACATCAAACCACCAATGTATCAAAAACTCGATCATAAGAATATCATCACAGTCTTATAAAAACAAAGTCATATTAACAATCAAAGAATGCCAAATGAGTAAAGATGTTGGGGTCTTGCCAACTGTGCGAATATAATTAAATTGGAAACGCAATGAACACATAGACAAGAGTGACCAGTGACGATTTAAATGTGACTTCGAAATCAAAATTTTCACGCTTGCAGTCGTGAAAACGAGAACAATGGAAGGTGTGCAAATTGTGCAAAAATAACAGTGTTGTTTTATTCCAAAGATTGCAATGAAAATCAAGGTTCACAAAACACTGGTGTAGGAAGCTTATAAGGACAGTATAAAAAAGTGAATTGGCTGCAAACAATGGCGACACACTAGTAGAAGCAATTATCTCTGCCAAAAGAATGAATTTAGATTAGCATAACAGGAATAATTCCAACAGAAATAACCAGAAAATTGTTTAAACGTCATTAATGATCAAATATTCTAGTAGTGTTTAAAGGATGAAAACTGATAACAGTCTTAAGATAAGTGAGCCACGATATTAAAGATAAATCCCCAATACTTTTGACAGAGCCACTGCTTCCAGCAGGCGTCCATAGCCTCAATAGGGTTTCCATTTAACCCACTCTGATATCTATATCCTGCCAAGAAGTTCCAGATCGGAATAAAGGACATTTTCAGGTCAGAGGTTTCATATTTACGCATTTTCATATACCTGACATTGCTTCGCTGCCAGCAGGCCTGTTCATTACCCCGACGAAGTTGTCTTGGCGTCATGCATGCATTTACCCGCTGCCAGCAGACCTGTTCAGCATCCCGACGGGTTTACAAGCACTTCCCATAGCTCTTTTATGATTTAATTTTTTAAAGATATATAATTGAGCGGGGTGATGCTGAAAATTATGATATTTTGACATATTTTTACAGACCTTGAAAGAATTTTTTAAAACTGTCCTTCATTGAGAGTCAAAGATGGTTTGTTTACAAAACTGACCTTCTAAGGTAGGGAGACATCTTCTGAGTCATTCCCTTAAGGAATAGGGACATCGTAATAAGATAATGGATGATCGTGACAGGATTCACTCACAGATCGAAATCAGTTAACTTCTTTCAAACAACAGTCTTTTCTCAATTATGGGTGTAAATTTCAGAACTAGTTTATAATTGATGTTTAGACAAATTTTCAACAGTCATTTCAGAGGAAGAATTTTATGTTTTCTTTATCTGACCAGTTCATAATGTAGGTATGTTTATTTCAAACACAAAAATTAGTAAGCATAAGGGAGAAATCAAAACACACCAACAAAGAAAAAATTAGAAAGAAAAGAAATCCAAACAACAAAAACAAAAAACAAAATATGTACAGAAGGTGCATCTAAAAACCACATTCCACAAAATCCCTTGGGAGACTGAAAAGTAGGAAAATCTTGTTTGATGGGAAAGCAGTCTTACTCGTGGCACCTTTGTCAGGGTTGATTTAGATTTATTTATCTATTTACTTTCCATTTAATATTGTCATGACGATACTGCATTTTTAAAAATGAATGTTCAACTAAGAGTAAAGATAAAAGGATCAAGGGGAATTCCCTGACAACAGTCGTATTATGGTTCTTGTGGTGCGCCCACTTGCGTTCATGACTGCATTATTAGAAAGAGAAATAGTGAGAAATAAAACTGAAAGAAAACCTATTCCTAAACCTACCCTAACTACTAAACAAATCAGGATACTATGTGAAGTCATACTTCCAATGTATCCATCGGAGTAACTCCAATCCTGCAACGAAAACAAAATCAAACATTATTAATAAGAATGGTAATATATCAAAAAATGACAGAAAAATATCACGCTTACCTTCATAATCAACATATAAAAACAAAGTAAGCATGATATTACCATTCCCTTCAATATTCTATATGTATGAATCTTCCAACCATTGTGCAATCTCATCGCGATAGGGGTCATAATGGCATGGGCGAGTGTAAGTAGTTTTGAAAAACTTGTTAGGATTACGAGGAAATGGAATAACCATCAGCCAAGGCTGAAATGCCCCATCCTCCTGACAGTTCTCTAAGTGTTCATTAATTTCTTCACATGGAGGATCTAAAAGAAATATGTCAAGCCTACTTCCAAGATACTTGGGTAAAAAGAAAGCAAGCTCAACTTTGTCTTTATTGTGAAATTTTTTCATATATGAATATTCAAGCCATCCTAAGATCCTGTGACAAAAATGAGGATGTAAACCATGACTTTGATGAAACGAATATATCAATGGGAAACTCCTCATAGGAGGATTCATGCAATCAATTGATTCATTGGTTTGAATATTTCCTTCGATGAGATTGATCATTTCAAAATGTGAAGTATAAACATTAATATTCTATCTAATCAAAGAACAAATATGAAATGTAGAACGTTTGATCTCCATAAAATATAACGCATCGTCCTTTTCAACAATAAACTGTGTAAAATCATCTCGCAACATGTCCTCTTCCCATATGAGTGATGAATGTGAACAAGAGTCAAATATGGTTTTATCAATGTTATGCTCGGAATTAATTTCACCAAAATTTAGCATATTGAAAGGATATGATTGTGTTGGAAGAGAGTAGGGTGTTGTAGATAAGATGTCAAGTCCACCAGAATCCAGGAATGGATCAGGATATAAAGAATAAAAGGAATGAGAAATAAGCAGATGAAAAGAATCTCTTGAACTATGATACTCAACAATGGTATTCTCAAGACAATTCTCTTCACTTTTTTTAAAACTCTCACTCTGTTTTGGTGACGAATTCCTCAACATAATATGATCATCTAGATTTTCCTTTTGTGTGATAGATAATTCAAAATTTATGTGACAAACATCTAGTCTTTCCTGTGAACAAAGTGTATTTTGAGGATGAAGGTTTAAGGTTTCTTCTTCTAGTTGCGTAACTTCTTCTCTAATCAGTTTCATAGGAGTACTAGAACATTCAAGACGATTTTCATCACTTAAGTGTTCTTCAATGACTGATTTCAAATGTTGATTAGAGCATGAGTTACAAGAATGAGGGTATTCACCTTGAGCTAGAAACGAATCATCTTCCATACTAGTCTTAGACTGAAAATACAATGATTCAAAAGAAAAACCAATTTGGTTGTCAATAAGAACCCGATCAATAGATTCTACCTCCCTATCTTGTTCAACATTATCAGAATAATCTTTCTCTCCTTGCGAAGAAGATTGTTCTTGCAGTTGAGTGATAGGATTTGAAATTGGTTCTTAATTCATGATTGAACATGACTGGATGGAAGGGATGGAAGGATCATAGAAGAGATTTAATGCTAATGACATGTCATCGAGATTAAATTTACAGAGGATATGATAGACTTTTGTCAAAAAGTCTTCTGAAGATGAATCGTCGTTGATTAGCGAAGTATGAAATTCTTCACATAATTGATCAAAATCATAAATTTCAAAAGCATATAGAAACTCATCTACAAATTGAAACCAATCAAAAATGTGACATGCCGGAAAGGATTCAAACCAATGTTTGATCCGGCCTCTAAACATAAAAGCGAACAGTCTGCATAAAACTCCTAAATCTGAGATGTCATGTTTAATGCATTTGCACCCAAACTTGTTAAGGTGGTCTTTAGCAGATATATTTCCTTCACCATGAAAGGTGAGTTTGGACAAGGAAAAGACTGTCTCGTTGGGAACATCAGGTAAAGAGAAGTTGAAAGCATGTTCCAACAGAGTGATTTGGGGAGCCATGGGGAAATTTGAATACATTTAAAATAAAGGCTCCTACAAGGGCATCTTATCAGTCGACCCTCCTTCTAGCGCCATTTGTTGACGGGTGAAATTGAACGCTCGCCAACTGGAAGAGTGGATCTGGTCCGGGGTTGTCTAAATAACCCAAGCCATTTGGTATGAACCACCCTGACGGGTTTAGCGGCTCCGTTAGCCGATCTAAGTCCTAGTAAAATGAATGAAAACTACACTAAGGAACTAATCTAAATGAAAATAATAATTAAAACAAACTAATAAACAAATCTAAACTACATATATACAATCTATTACCTAAATCATAGAACTATAATTCTATAAAATTAAATGTTCAATTATTAAGAGAATCAGATCCAATTACGAATATACAATATTTACAGATGTAACGACCCTTAATTATTAAGATGTTTTAATTTAATAAATAATCCAAAAAAAAAAGTATTGAATAAGGGGTGGATAATATAATATAATGTTTAAATTAATTTGATTAATTTGATTAATTTATAATATAATATAATTAATTTGATTATTAATTAATTAACGAATTAATTAAGTATTAAATTAATGGTTAATAATAAAAATATAATACTAATTTAAGTTACGTTCCCGTGAATGGGATAAGGCATGATAGGGCATTTAATAATGGATAAGGCATTTAATAATGAGATAAGGTCTTTAAGAAAGGGGATAAGGTATTATGTGGGGGAGTTAATGCAGGAAGGCGGTGAAGGAGGAATAAGGAGGAGAAAGGAGTTGAGAGGGAGAATTCATTTTTTACGAGGGGGAAGAAAGGATTTTGGGGGAGAGCTTGGAGTATTGGAGAGGGAAATTAATAGTGGAATTTACAGTGCACCGGGGGGCTACAGAGGTTTTGGGCTCGGAGGGCTAGGACATCCATTGATGTCCTAGGGCTAGGCGCTACTAGTTGGCAGGGAGGTTGGTTTTGGGGTGTCCTAAGGAGCAAGCTAAAGGAGAAATCTAAAGGAGCAAGCTAAAGAAGCAAGCGACAACATCAGGTTCAGGTTAGTGATATGAATTATTTGAATCAAATTGTTATTAAATTTTATGACTTGAAATGTTAGATTTCGAATGTGCTAGATTAAGTAATTTTTAAAATTTTACTGTAGTTATTAATTTAATGGTTGCTGAAATTAATTTAGAGCCATTACAACAGATTACAGATTTAATTGAAAACCTGCAAAAATCATTGGTAAACTGTCCTAAGACAGTGAAACTATTGTTTTTTGATTTTTATAATTTTATGAGAAAGAAATTAAATAAAAACTATCTACGCTAAGCGACTAAAATAATAAATCTAACTAAAAACCTAAACCATATATATATCTATCTAAACTACTTAAATAACACTAATAAATTAACTATTAAATAACAAATAACAAGCTAACCTAAAGTAATGCTTCAGGTTGGTCCTGCATGCAATAATTGTTTTAGCTGTTTGGTGGGAGGAAACCCACACCAGATTCTCCACAAGCTTCTCATAAACAAAAATTAGTTGTGCTCTCCAAATATCAATAACAGGACAAACAAGACATAAAAAATTATAGCAATCTTATAATTTACAAATTATTGCAGTCAGATAAATCCTTGTGCAAAATTTGTACAAAACAATTCAATTAATGAAAAAGATAAACCTATATTCATTAAATTGAAATAGAGTAATCGTTGTATTTTTAGAATAAGAGAAATCAGATATGGACAAAATATAAACCAAATCACATCAACCTGCAATGAATCACGATAGCTAAAGTAGTCAACAATTAATTGCAAACTGATATGGAGAAAACTTGAAACAAAAGTTTGATATATTGAAAGCGAAAGTTGTTACAAGACATCAAATTTCATCTCAGTCTGTATTATTATAAATCCATAATCTGGTTCTCCCAACAATGATGATGATGATGGGTTCATTACAAAAAATGACAAGTATTTAAATACCTCCCACAGGGTAAAACATCCATGTGGGAATTATCAAAGCAGTTTTACAAAAATCTGGGGATAATATCCCAAGTCTCTATTTCTGACTCAAGCTAACAACCTAAAACAAAACCATATCCAAAGTATCTCCTAAACAGCCACAGCATGTCCAATTGATCATTGTAATTTGTATGCACCTGAAAGAAGACAAAAATAGACAAGTTTAGAGGATATTTTATTGATAAAATTGACAAAAATCTATTTTTTAAGACTAGCTACAGAATCTTGCGATTCTGTAGCTGGCCTAATTTGAGCACAGAATCGTTTTAAAATCAATCCAAAACTTAAAGGATTATATTCAAACTATTAAACAAATATTTAATAGTTAATTGGAAACCAAACAAATCATTCAAATCAAAACTTCTATGCTAATTTGAGAGCAAACGAAATCCTGTTTGAATCTATTTTAACCAAAACAGGTTGTAACTGATCAAGTATATTTTTGATGCAACAATTTATGTCAACTCATCACTTAAAAAAATTGTTGTCGAATCAAAACGAAATTAACAAGATCGTTTAACTCCAAACTAACTTTGAATCCATCGTATTATACAAGCGACTGTGCTAATCGAGGCACGTAGCCTTGTTTACAAATCAAATCAAACAGGAACGAATTGAACCGATTTAGGATCGACACAATCGTTATGCAAAATCAAAACATAGCTGTGTCCGAATTTAGCAAACAAATCTTGTGTGTCGGTGGAATACAATCAGAATCCAAAACAAAAATATTGATTCAATCCAAAACAAAATCGTTCCTGGTAAATCGAAGTCAACAGGATTGTTTAGAAAGAAACAAAACTTAATCGAAATCAAACCCAATCGACTATCCACACAGAATTGTTTCAAAAATAAATCAAACAAAATCGAAAACAAATCAGTCATTTATACTAATCTGAGCATAATAAAATATCATTAACTAAATCATAGCTATGTTCGAGTTTAGAAAACAAATTCCCACTCATGATTCATAACAAAATTGTTTTTGGTAAAATGAAAGTAACATAATTATTTTGAATCAAAACGAACAGAGCTATTGAAAGAAAATCCAATCGTTTATATTAATCCAAGCAAACTCACAAAGAGAAATTAATATTGAAATTCATACCTGAGCAGTAAGAGAAGGCTTCGATCATGATAACTTGGAATTGACAAAGGCCATTACTGCCTTGACGTTTCTGAAAACAATTGAACTGGTTTTTTTTTGTTTCTTCTCGTTGGCTTGAAGCCTGTCTCTTTCTTTTGACAACACTGTAACTTGCTCCTCTAATGATTTGATCTTTGATTGCAACAAGGGAACATTTTTGGATGCATGATGGTTGCTCGGGCTTTAGCATCATAGGTGAGGGTTTGTTCAAGTTACCAGGGGTTTCTTTGTGCAACTTGATTCCCGGGTAGTTAGGATCGTTTTTGAGGCACGGGGGTAAGTTAGAGACATAGTCTTAGGGTTCTTTAGAGCATAGGCCATGCGAATAGGGGTACTCCTCAACTAGGAAATGCTCAATATAGGAGTTTGAATCTTCACTCAACACTATGGGATTTTGGTCGACATTTGGCTTGGGTTTTTTCCTTGCACATCTCAATATCCATCAAGCATGTTTCTTCCCCTTACTATTGACAGTAGTGTCACTCTTACCTTTCTTCTTCACAGGCTTCTTAACAGCCTCAGTCTTGTCTTTAGTACACAGGTTGGCTATGGCATTGGGTATATCTATGTCAGGGAAATCCGAGGGTTTGACAGGGGGTAGTAGGATATGAAATGGCAGGGCTGGCCTAACCAAAGTTTCTGTAACAACAACCTTGTCGATTTGAGCAGACTCAGGATTGACAAAGCCATTCCTTGATAGGAAGGCTTGCCAATCATTGCCACTAAGATTTAAATGGTAGACGATAGTAATTTTAATCAAGCCGTGATGG
>JZKD02S2111453.1:209870-223749 GCA_000966675.3 Picea glauca | reverse complement strand
CTTCGGTTGTTGATGAATTTCATAGGATACCCCTTAATAATGTGGCATGTTTAAGGGGTATCCTATGAAATTCATCAACAACCGAAGGTGATAAAGAAAAACCAAGCCATACCGACCTTCACAGGTCACAAACTGTTTAACAATTACCAAAAGATCGTGCCACCTGGTTTTGAGGGTAGTGATAGGCATATCTCTATCACAAGAAACAATCTTTCTTGAAGTGAAAAGGAGAGGCCACGACACCTCGTCAACTTTGGAATTTTTAAACCACCGTTGCCCTGTCACTGGTAGTCCTATAGCTGAACTCATGAATTCCTCATTTAGCTCGAGCTGTATGTCTCCGACCTTATCCCTGCACCCGTCGAAGGTGATGGCGAATTGTTGGGAAATCGAAAGGTTGAAACCCTCGAACCTATGTATAAACACCAGCCAACCACTGCTTTCCAAATCTTGGCGAGCATTATCGAATAGCAACAGAGTTTGGCTACTGTTTGGTTCTATGCGCACCACTGGTACCATAGACAAGAGCACACAGTGGGAAAGGTTTTGCGTCCAAGGGTTTGAACAAGGTATTCTCAGGATCAAAGGAACGCAGGCCTACCTAAAAACAACAGAGTTAAGTCGGAATAGGGGGAATGCATTAATGACCGAATGTGTGAGGGTGGTAGAGCTAGATCAGCCCATGCAAAACAGTCATTTCATAAGTACAATAGACGGCACATATAACGATTTAAATCACCAATGCATATGTCAAATACAATGCCATCCAAACGATTAATGAAATCAATGGTAGGTCGAACCAAAAATTTGCACGAGCAACAGTTTTAGCATAGTTGTAAAACCAAAACAATGATTCAAAACCAACACCAAGGGTTCGATCATATCAAATATGTATGAAATTAAACAATTAAACCAAGGATCTAACCACATCCTCAATGTGTTTTTCATAAGACCAATGTGTCAAGAAAATCGATGGAAGACTATTAAACATCAAACCACCAATGTATCAAAAACTCGATCATAAGAATATCATCACAGTCTTATAAAAACGAAGTCATATTAACAATCAAAGAATGCCAAATGAGTAAAGATGTTGGGGTCTTGCCAACTGTGTGAATATAATTAAATTGGAAACGCAATGAACACATAGACAAGAGTGACCAATGACGACTTAAATGTGACTTCAAAATCAAAAATTTCACGCTTGCAGTCGTGAAAATGAGAATAACGGAAGGTGTGCAAATTGCACAAAAATAGCAGTGTTGTTTTATTCCAAAGATTACGATGAAAATCAAGGTTCAAAAAACACTGGTGTAGGAAGCTTATAAGGACAGTATAAAAAAGTGAATTGGCTTCCAACAGGCACTTCAAAAGGCTGGTCGAAGATGGAGTGCCTAGGTAGAGCGAAGATCATGGGATCTCACTTGTTTTACGAGCTTGTGGATTGAGAAAAGTGTTTTTAGGGTTTATGTAACGGGTTATGGGATGTCGTCCCATGGGTTTACCCATTTTTAGGCCTGTTTGTAATTGTATAAATAATTATCTAAGCGATGTAAGAAGTAGATATGATCGTATTAGTGCATGACTACTAGTGGATATGTGCATGATAGCTTGATTTTGTCTTAGTGCAAGAAGTGTAAGTGCTCTGTGCTATTGAGGAGTTGGCTCTGTTCCTTGACCTGATTTTGGGTAAGGTGGATCTAGTGTGTTGTGCGCAAATCACCTATCCACTGTGTAGTTGTGCTATGTGGCTTTGTGCAGAGGAGAATATGAATGTAAGGAGATAGAATACTAATAAAGAAGAAGAATAAGAAGTTGTTGGACGTATCCCCACACTTGGGTGAACCACGTATATGCTATGTCTTGATATTCTTTGTGTGATGTTGCTTATGTGATTATTTTCTTAGTGTTGTTGATGTTATGTATAATGAATGCATATAATGTTGTAGCTTAGTGCTTAATGATGTGAATGAATGCTAGATCTGAGATAATGTTGTGTGTTAAGTGATTGGAAATGTTAGATATTGGTTATTACTACGCCACTATGTAATGAGGGTTAAATCTGTGATGTAAATGAGGATCATAATCTCATGCATATTGTGGTTGTTGTTCCTGATTTTATACTTTAAGGCTCTAAAGTATATTGTCAAGGCATCCAAAAGGAGGTAGAGAGAGTTAAGGTGTAAAGGTGTCAATTATTAAGAGGAAAGATATGGTTGGTTTCTTAACTGTCTCTGTCTAGCTTCCCAGTGCTCTTGGATGCTTATATCCCTTTCAATTGTTTCCCATGAACATTCTAATTCCACCTGGGTGTTTGATGTCTGTAAGATAGTGTTAAATAAATTTAAAGCAATGCTAGTTTGATCTGAAAGGCTAGGCTCTATATTGGGTTGTCTTATAACAGGTACAACCATGAGGGATAAAGGTTAAAAGATATAATACTTTGTTTTCAGGGTTTACTATTTCTATTTTAGATTATAAGAGAAAAATCCAAAACTTAAATTAATAACATAATAATTTTGGAGGTTGTTTCCTGTTCCTGAGTTAAATTTGAAAATTATGAAAGTGATGGGAGAAAAACATAAAGTTGCTTAAAAAAAATGAGGCGTCAATCATGGAGGAATATCACTTTGCAATAGGGGAAGAAGAAAGACAAGAGATATCTAATGAAGCATAAAAATATAGTAACCTGAATAATCTACAAGTCTTGAACCTGCTAAAAGCAAGAACAGGGGAAAAACTATAAACAATTAGATAACCAAATAACTCTAAACCACAGTAGATGTTGTACTAAATTGCAATTGGGCATTCACCAAAGATATATTTAGGAAATATGATGAAAATGAAAGTTAAAGAGGAACACAGAACTCGAGGTTGGCATAATCTGGAATCTTCATTTGTATTTTCATTAATCACTATAAATGAGAAACTTCTCTATTACAATCGGACGCAAAAAAGACTCTTCTAAGTCTTATGAAATTATATTTATACCAAGTCACCAATTCTTGACAGTTGGTGATTTCCTAACTTCTTGGGGCTAATGGTTGAAAAATTTTCAAACTTGAACCATTTTCATAATTATCTTTTATTTCCCCATCATTTTGATAATATAAGCCTACAATATGATACTTCATTGCTTCTTCGAATTATATACTTCTCTTGGTCCGAGACATTCAATACATTTTTCTAGAAAATGCACAAAAGATCTAGGAGGCTCTGGTATATCCTTTGCCTCGAACAGATAAAGTTTCTTTTGAAATTTCAGAAGTCGGTCTTCAATCCTTTTGTCATCAAATTTAACTGAATGCAATTTTAAATTTGGCTTCACCAACCACTTGTCTATTTGGGTAACATCAATTTCTTTTAATTGTGAAATTTCAACTTGACTTTCATTCATGTTCTCCTTAAGTTTCAGTTGATGTTTTACACTATTGATCTATCCTAGTAGCCCAGGACAATTGTCTTCTCCAATGCCTAACGATCTTTTGTCTAATAAATAGAAAGTCTCTTCGAAATCATCCTTGACTTCCTTGGCCATTTTCTTTCTTTCGGCTATGTTGGCATCCCATACTTTAAGCATGATATCACCTCTGATCTTCTCTGTGACAGACAGTCTTGGAGTTTTTGATACCTCTTCTTTTGCTGAAAGTACCACTGCTTTTTGAAAAGTATCCCAGGCTTCTTTAGCCTCCTTTTCTTTCAAAACAATGTTATCAAAAGATTGACTTACTTCTTGGAAATAGTTCTGAATAACCTCTACTTTAGAAATCAATATTTGTCGCTCTGCTTCTATCTTCGTATGCACCTCTAGTGTCCGGGCTTGAAAAATATTTAAATCTATCACCTGATTTTGAATAGAATTCAATTTAGCCTATAGTTGTCTTACAAGTTCTTCTTGCCAAATAACTTGCACTTGACTCATTTGCATCTTCTTGTTCATCTCGGCTAGACTTGATTTAAGCGATTGAAATTCCTGTTGGTCAACAACTCTGTCTTGCTCAAGTCCTTTATTTATCTCCTCCTCATTATTTTTTATTTGACTTTGCAGCTGGCTTATCATTTGGTTCCTTTGTTTCATCCTGGTTTTCAGATTGTCAACTGTAAATAGATTAGTTGTTGCCAAGGCTCCCATAGAACCTACTACCTCTGTGGTGAAATATTCCTCCTCTAGGTTCTTTCCATCTACGAGCACTCTGTGTTTCCTTACCATTGTTTCTCCTTTCAAATGAATTTCCTTATTTACCACAACTCTCCTCTTCTTATTGAAAACATAATTAGAGGAAGGTATCTCTTCTCTAGAGATTGGTGTAAGGTCACTTGCATATATAACTTTCAGATGAGGAGTCTCAAAATTTGATTGTAAAAGGGTCAATGATGTAATAGGGATACCTAACTCTGTAGATTGAGTTTCTCTTGTTCTTTTAGGGATATCAATAGGGATAGTTGATGATAAAGGAGGATATAGGAGCTTTCGCAGTGCAAGATATTAGATATTATTTTTGGGATTAACTGCATAGTGTAAGTCATTAATATATGACCCATATTCATGAGTATGAGTCGCAACTGACCAATAATTATCATGATTTGAATAGTCCACTTAGAACTCATTACATCGGGTGATGCTCACAGGGGTGAAGAAATGGGATTGAAACCAACAAAATGAATCGCATAGCATCAATCATCACTTCCGAGGCTTGCACCCAGTAACCAGGACTTCCCAGGTGGTCACCCATCCAAAGATGCCTCTGGATCAAGCACGCTTAACTATGGAGTTTTTCCCACAATCAAGCCCACTTATCTTGCTACCCCATTTGCAAGACCTTATCAAGTATTGTGCCTTATGAACTACCTAGTTATATCTCCCTTAACTCTTATTATCTAATCATATAGGGGCTTCCGCAGTGCAAGATATTAGATATTATTTTCAGGATTAATTGCGTAGTGTAAGTCATTAATATATGACCCATATTCATGAGTATTAGTCGCAACTGACCAATAATTCTCATGATTTGAATAGTCCACTTAGAACTCATTGCATCAGGTGATGCTCACAGGGGTGAAGAAATGGGATTGAAACCAACAAAATGAATCACATAGCATCAATCGTTACTTTTGGGGATTGCACCTGGTAAATAGGACTTCCCAGGTGGTCACCCATACCAAGATGCCTCTGGCTCAAGTGCACTTAAGGAGGAGTCACTTGACTTGAATTTGGAGGTGTTTCGGTTTGTGGAGCTTCTTATTTTTGTGAAGACACTTTAGTATTCTTCAGATTTTCTTCTGTAGTTCCTTTATCCTCAGTCTCTGATCCGAAACCTAGGGGAATAACTTCTTGTACTAGAGGAGGGGTTGTCGATTCTTCATGTAGCATATTTGGAAAATATCTTCACCTTTGTTTCTGAAAAGTCAAAAAGATGGTCTGTAGGTCAGGTGATAGTGCTTGAAATCTGTCTAATATCTCCTCGTAGGTTTTGGTTACTTTGAACAGGTCATCGCAGGAACAATTTTCATGCTCAAACATTTTATGTTGCACTGAGTTAGATGATTTCCCACAATTTTGTATGGTTCATGCTTTCTAAGTTCAATATATACCAATTTAATGTCTTCTAATGCTGTGGCTTCCATTTTAGAATGGCCAAGATTAAGCAAAGAAAATTGGCCAATCTGCACAGGAAAAACTAGCCATAATTTCTTCTGAGATTATTTTAACTATGTACCAATGCCTCCTATTACTATTTGGTAGGCCACATCCCTACACATAGTCTGTCTGGAAGGAACTTTGGAAGTGCGTGAGGAGGAATCGAGAAACTGAAGACTCTGACATAAGATAAATTTTCCTCGATAAACCAATTAGCAATTGTTTTAAGGTTTTCCATGACTTGCTCTGAAATCTGAGGGGGTGAGTATCCATATAAAATTTGCTGCATAGGTATCACTACGTAGTGACATATTTTGTAAAAGAAATCTTTAACATTCTCCTCCCATAGTTTGGAGTGATAAACATGAATGGTTTCAGTATAGGTTGGGTTCCAACTCCAATTCATTAAGGGGAATGGAGTCATGTAATAGAAAGAATCCATAATATATGCAGACATGTAAAAATATACTGGTTGACCTTTTGATTTTTTCATTTGGTACTCTGCAATCTCCTTAGATAGATTATTTGATAAAATTTTACCCCAGTTGAAAATGTAACCCCCGACTACTTTATGTAAAAGTGGCACCCATTCTGCAGGGAAATGGGTAGGGATTTTCTTCCCAAAAAGTCTACATATCATCAGATCTATATTAACGATGTATTCATTTAATGGATCTATGGCATAGATGCCAAGGGTATCAGATCTAAACTTTGTTGGGCTTCCCCACCATTCTTTGATTATACCTAGGTATGTTTGATCAAAATTTTGTACACTCTTTTCATTGAAATTATTGTACGAACTCAGTGTTATAAACATATGTAGAAGTAGGGGACAGTTTATACATTACTTGGATATGCTTCGGTCTGAACGAGCCGCCAACGACCCTTTTGGTTATTTAGAATGATCCTTGTTTGAATGTCTGCATTCTCTAAATCCCAGCTTATCATGTCAATGTAAGGCATGAGTCTTGGTCGTGTGGCTATCTTATGGAGCTTAGAATCTGCTATATCTCTAAGTTTGTTTTCAGTCCTTTCATTCTCGAGATCATCAAGGAAATTCCTAATCTCATACTCTAAGGCTTCAAAAATATGTCTCCAGGACTTGATGGAATCTATAGCATGTGGCGTAGTATCGGATATAACATCTCCATCTATATTTGAGCTTTCACCTACCTCCTCACTCTTCTTAGGTTATTTCTGGGTGCCATGGTGTTTTTGCAAAAAATTGAAAACCTGTTATAGAGAGGAAATGTGTAAGATCCTTTGAATGTAACTCACTTCTATTCTGAAAGTAAGAATGAAATTTGAAATAACAAACCTTTATTAACCCTTAACTTGTCTTAAATTGAGCATATTGA
The DNA here is from genome assembly GCA_000966675.3 of Picea glauca. Classification (NCBI taxonomy): domain Eukaryota; kingdom Viridiplantae; phylum Streptophyta; class Pinopsida; order Pinales; family Pinaceae; genus Picea; species Picea glauca. The sequence goes on along the minus strand of JZKD02S2111453.1, from coordinate 216,753 downwards.
TATAGGAGATAGAGCTTAAATGCTTTAATGGGGGTGGTACACCTAGAGATACGCACTTTATGTTAAAAATATCTTCATTAATCCGTTATAGATACTGCGACCTATCGACGATTTCAAACTGAGATTTCGAAAGGAATGTCTTCGAAAACCCCTGAATAGTGAACACGAAAGGTCGTTTAGTATCATTAAACCCATTTTAATGTTAAGTTAATTATACTTAAGCGCTCAATACTTTCGAGGTTTCGGGGTTCGGGGTTTTATGAATGCGAAATAATAATAGCTCTTTGTTTTCCCGAAATGCGATTGATTAACGATTTGCTAAGTGTGTTTAAAAAATTAGTTAATCACAATTAAAAAAAGGGGGTTTCATGAAAAGTGCATCAATATTTGAACTGTTGTTTAAGTCAAGATGGCTGAAAAGGAAAATACAAAAGGCTTAGAATGCCATTTAAACATTTTTTTATTATTCCTTTAAATTTATTTTATATTCTTTTAGACGATCACTTTTTGGGACTTCGATACCAGGACTTTGGAGTTGTTATTTAAAATTCATACTTCACAAATAGATGAAACCAAAAAACCAAAATTCCTGAAAGACTTTTGACTCCTTTTTAGAACTATGGGCAGCTCCATAACTAAAAAATGATTGAGATTTGGGTATAGAGAAGAAATATTAAAGTTTGTTTCAACAGTGGCTAAGTTCTCTTTTAAGTATTGTAATCACATATCTTTGTCAGAACTTGGTTGTAGACACTTGATTCCTACAAACCCCCCTGCCTCTACCTCTGGTGTGACTTCAGCTGCTTTGCAGGTGTTTTCGAAAGGGTTGGTAGTTAAGGTTTTGTTGGTGCGTTGTTGAAGCATTGAACCCTGGGTCTACCCCTGTGCCAACAAATGGTTCCATTGTCGGGACCTAAAACAATGATTGCTGGGAACTGAAGAAAAGAAAAAGATCTATGCATAGATATGTTGTTGTAGTGCGCAGTATTCTACTTGATTTGCGAAGCTCTGTCCTAAGAAAGAAACTGGATCTAAAAGACGGAGGTAAGATATTAAATCTTTGTGCTCTAGTAAAGGTAATATAAGTGGACATTTTTTCTTCGAAAATATGAATCTAGGTATGTTTGATAGATTTTTTTCTAATCTGAATGTTAGGGAATAGATATAATAAAGAGTTGATCTGAATAAATTTGATAGAAATAGAGAAAGATATGTTATTCCTATGCATAGAAAGAATTGTTTTACTAATAAGTGGATGTAGGAACCTAGAAATAATTTTTTGCTGGTACAACAATCTGATCCCACTACGCAATACAGGAGAGGTTGGGGATCATTTAAAAGAAAGAGAGGATTTAAACTGTGTTATAATTGCAGAAGATTGGGACATCTTGCTAAGGAATACCTTAGTACAGGTCCTATTTGTCTTTGTTGTAAAGCCATTGGTCACGAGGTTGAGGATTTCCCAAGAATGATTGCTAAAGTTGAAAATATGAACATGAGACAAGAAGACTATAAACAAGGTTAAGAAACTAAGGATATGTTAAAGAATTATATAGAAAAAGAGTCAGAAACTATGTTAAAACAGTTAAAAGAAGAAATGGATGATCACAGAGACATTAGTTTACCAGAGATCTTGATAGAAAAAAAATGCGTAGTTACAAGAATAGAAGACTTCGACATAGACTGTGTATTGGATGAATAAACACATGTGAATATTATTCTAGAAAGCACTTGGGAAATTTTGGGAAAGTCTTCTATGATACCTTCATTGGGAAGGATAGGCTTGTTTAAAGGAAAGATGATAAACCTATGTGGAAGAGTTACTAATATACCTATGATTTCTCATGAAATGTCAACAGAAGAGTACTTTGAAGTTATTAGGTTTGTTGAGAACATCACCCCTCTCCCTCTTTTATTAGGAAAGACTTGGATCGGGAAAGATCGAATCAGAAGGAAAGCAGAAGAGGAAGATACAGAAAATAAAAAATAGGAACTAATGGATTTCATAGCTCAAAGAATAGATCGAATGATAGAAGAATGAGGAGTTGATTAGAAGCAACATAATGAAATAGAAATATCTTTCAACATTAAAAGAGTGCAAGAAGCTTTAAAGGACCTCTCCATGTAAGAAGAAAGTATGCCCACCCAGGACCTAGCAAGAAAAGAGGTATTATCTCTGAATCCTTTGAAAGAACATCAACAATGCGAAGTCACTACACTAAGAACAGATAATAGTAAGAATGGAAAGAGGAATCCAGAGACTCATATCAAAGGAAATAAGGCAAGGAAGCTTAGTAAGAAGAAAGCCAAGTTAGAAAAACTACGGGAATTTCTAGAAAAGACTTCGCAGGAGATAGATCTATAGAACTTGAACCCCATCGGAATAGCAGAACAATGTAGAATGAGACTTCTCCATGACGAAGCTATATGATCGTTGGAGGTTCCCCGACTGTTAGAATGACACTCTAGAACAGCTAGAAACATAGTTATTGCTGGAAATATTGTCATTGGACCATTGAGACCATGCCATAACGAATGGATTTGTATTGATTGAAACATTCCTACCCATTGGAGGAATCCGTTATGACATTTCTTATTTAATCTATCGGACGCTGCACTGGGACCACCTTTTGCAAACAAAGATATCTGAGCTAACAGAGAATCGATTGCATATCGGTTTTTTCTTTGTAGACCTCTCCATCCATTTGAATATCTTGCTTGTCTGTTCGCCTACAAACCTAATGACTGAGAGAGTCATGTATGTGGGAATACATGCATCATCGACTGGCGGATTGCAAGAATCCCCATCGACTGAACAACATTATGGTCGCACATCTAGGAAATGAAGCAAGCATCACAACGATCTGGCTAACGTGAAGCAGATCTCGTCGGTCTTTCCGAACTAGATCCCTCCTTTGGTTGGCGTAGTTAACCATGACATCATCCCATGGGATTTTGAGTACATATTGATCACCACATACATCCCGAAGGGGATATGCGTATTTGGACCTCAGTTAGGACATATCCTAGTGCTGAAGAACAATGAATTCAACCTTGGAGACAGGAAGAACTATGCGATGCTTGCACCGCATAGGTATTTCATGAAGATGACTGGGAAGAAGCCATGCATAGTCTCCCATCCATGGATAAATGAGCTCACACAATCAATGATCTTGAATGTAATGAAGATCCCCCACTTCGGTCGACATCAGAAGGTTAACGCTTGCATTAAAAACCTCTTGTCATGCTACCATGGAGCATATCTTTGGCTTGACAAGTGCATCACTATCGATCTGGCGCTAATCCACCTCATCACAAGATTGAGTATGCAGGGACCGGACCCTTAACATTTCTACCCAGGGAAGAGTTCAGATTTCTCCCTGGAACAACATATAAAGGAAGACTACAACAATGTAGAGAAGGGAAAGCGAGGCTACAAGGTAGTCTCCATACAATATGGCACAGTGCACCTAGCTTGTCAACTTATAGCTGGTAAGATCATCAGAAAGAACCATGTGATGCAGGTCATGGGCTTTGTATTAGACCTCGCAAAGAAGTGCATAGAAGGCATGCAAATGAATTGGGTAAGTTACCTCATCAACGAGTTGGAGAAGGACTTCCGCGAAGCGCAAGATAAGGTATATGAGTTTCATTTCAGTTGGCTACTAATATTGATCTCATTTGTCTCTTATAAAATGTCATAAGGAGAAGCCTTCCCGAAAGTTGAGCCATCGGATCCGTTGGCCACAAGGTTCTCCACCTTGTGGTATAAAAATGATATGGAGAAGCAGTTGTTGATACTGAGAGGGGGGTGAATCAGTATCAAGTATAATTTAAAACATTTTTCAACTTATACTTAAACCATTCAATTATATTCAATGAGAAATGAACAATAGTATGAGAGTTACACCAATACACCATAATACACCATGCAATAAATATATGAGAAATAATCAATAGTTATTGTTCAAGGGAAGTAATGACTTCCAAAGGTAGCTACAGCTTCCAAATGTAAAGGGAGGGACAAATATACAAGAGGAATATATAATCCTCCAATATCAAGAGAGATTTTAACTCTCCATCCTTGCCCCTTCCTTCCACCCAAGAATATATGAGAGATAATAAAACTTTACATTAAATCATGACCATAAACCAACCATCACATAGAACCTAATAATGTTTCCTGAGACTTCTTAAATTTCTTCAATTATTCAATTCTTGGAATACTCTGATCCTGTATATAATATTACTCAATTTATTTCTTGAAACTTCTCCAAGTTTCACTCTTGAATCCTCCCAAAAAAGAAGTTATAGAGAGAATGGTAGACCTTGTTCAATGTTGGTTTATTCAAGAGACCGAACTTGTACAAAATGCCCCGTCTCCATATTTAACATCAGATTCTGAAACTCTCACACAAGAAACCAAAGTCTGTGTCCCACTTCATTTGTATTCTCTATGAAGAAGTTATGATTGTTTTACCCGAAACACCTGTTTATTGACTAGCTTCAGGACTGGTCAAAAACCCTATCTTCCATAGCATGTATCCCCATAATTATAGTGATTCAATAGCTGAAAGGTTTACCACAGGTACCTTGATATGTCTTCTCAATACCATAGCAATTTCACCATCTAAATCATTCTAGAAACAAACTTATAGCTAAAATGGTAAGATGACCTGAAAATAACATACCTTAGAACACATCACCAAAAGACTTCATCCTCCCTTAAAATCTGGCCTTCTTTACTTCTGATTTCCTCTGAAATTCGACTTGTGTATCAAATGAATGTATAATTATATTTATTTATACCATTTATGTCACTTATTTTTAACATTAGGGTCGACCTGACACTTTCTTATTTTGTAATTATTTTCCTTAATTATCTTCAGGGCCTACATGCACTTCCTTCTTCAATTCACTTTGTCATCTTAAAAAATTCATTTCTCCTCAACCATGAGGATCCACCTGATGTGCCACATACCACTAAAAATAACGTTATGCATACTATCTATCCATGGGTTTTTTATTTGGATGTGCATTCTCCTTCATGTGAAAATACCTTCATCAATCTTGCAGTCCAAAACCAATGACTAGAATTGACATCAATGAAAACAACCAATCTTCCAACAATCTCCCCCTTTGTCATTGATGGAAACACTCATGCTCCCCCTATCATCATGATCCCCCTATCTCCCCCTTTGACATCAATGGAAAAGGGTAGGGCTTCTCCCCCTGAGTTTAATGGCAAAAGGTAACCTTCTTCTTTGGGGCTGGTCCCCCTGAACATGTGGCACTCAATAATACTTCATCCTTATTTTTGGTCTTTGGGACTTTTTCTTCCTTGGAATCATTTTGTGTGGATTCTATATTCTCTCTCTTCTTCATGTCTAGGATGTATATGTTGTTTAGTCTTCTTGTTGCAGTTGAAACCAATCTTCCTGGGTTATTTTCTCTGATTTTACATTTTCGGGAGTCAAACGTAAGAGTGTATCCTTGATCACACATTTTACTAAAACTGAGTAGATTATGCTTCAAGTATTCAACCAATAGGACATTCTTTGCTTTTACATTTTTTATTCCAAGTTATACTACACCTTCTCCAAGTATTTTGGCAGATGAGTCATCTCCAAATGCAACATTCTCACCCTTTCTCTTCAAGCTGATGAATTTGTCTTGATCCTCGGTCATGTGTGAATAACATTCACTATCTATGTACCATTCATCTTCTTCTTTACATTCTTTAGTGGTTAATGCTATTCGACAATCTTCATTGTTTGGAATCTCTTTCCTTCTCCATATTGTGGTTGGCATAGAGACATCTTCATTCATATATCTGGAATTGCGTTCTTTGTGTCCAAGATAATTACATTTGTAGCATAAAATATTTTTGTCCATCAATGGGGAAAATGAATTATAACTTTTGTTGACAAATCCACGATTATTTCCATATCTTCTATTTACACCATTCATGTTTCTTGCGTATTTTTTTCTTTCATTGATTCTGCAATTAATTGCCTTATGTCCAAAACTTTTGCAAGTATAACAATGACCAAGAAAGAAATTTTGATACCTTGGAGTAAGTGGCCTTCTTTGTTATGTAGTCCATTTGGGTTCATGACATACTCTTCTATAGTTTCCTTCATACTGATTGAAGCTTCCTTGAATCCTGAAGGTAGGAGGTCTTATTGGATATTCATCTCTTTAGTAATAATTCCTTCTTTCTAGTATCTTGGTCCACTTATCACCAACTGTCTATATAGCTCTTTCTTCAACCTTGTTGTTGGTATTTGCATCTTCTTTGTATGAAGTTTCACCCATCCATACAAGATGTGTTAAGTCTTTTGGCACTTGAGATTTTCTTAATCTCTTCCTCAATGAGACAACTTCTTGTTCAAGTTTCTCACAATCTTCTTCTTTCTTCATCATTTGGACATTCCTTACTTCTCATATTCTTCTTTCTTCTTTGAGTAGAGTTTTCAAGGAAATGTTTTCTTCTCTTAGTTTCTTAAAGTCTTCTAATTGTTTATTCAATATTACAACTATCTTTTCACAACTACCCAATTCACTACTTAGTTTTCTATGTGTATCTTTGAGCTTGCTATTTTCAATCTCAACATGCTTCAATTTTTTAAGATTCTCATCTTCTTGTTGAGTAATTTCTTCTTCATGATTTTCTTCTTCTTCATTGGAATTTTCTTATTTAGTGTCATCTCTTTCAATCTTTGGATGAGGACATTCAAATTCAACGTGTCCCACTCCTTCACAATCAAAACAAAGGAACTTACCTCTATTTGCTTCTTTGAAATATGAGATGTTGTAACTTACTTCAACTTCTTCTTTTTCTTCCCTTGAATAAATCTCTTGTTGTTGGACAACTGAGAGG
>JZKD02S2111453.1:180301-197530 GCA_000966675.3 Picea glauca | reverse complement strand
TTCAATATCTAGATCTAGGGAAAGAGTAGTATTCTGTCACGGTTTGTTCCAGATCCAGGTGGATCTGGGGAGATTGGTCTGTGTCCGCACTCACGAATTTATCCATAAACAGTCAGTAAGTTGGAGTAAGGGTGAACAGAGGGAAGACTTTGGTGAGGAGAGTGTAGAGGTCTGCTGTGGACATCAGGTCTTCTACCAGCCTAAGGAGGAAAAAATTAAACGCAATATCCTCTTGAATTCGAATCTCAAAGAAACTGAAATAAATTATAACAAGACTATAATATAATATTCATCGTAATATAGTCATAACAATCCATGTTAATCAGTCAATCATGAACTCTCTCAATATCAGAGGAAAATAATATGGAGCAAGAAAACTGACTTAGATTAACCAATATGTCTCAAAAAACAAATACATAACCAGAGAACTAGTGTTCTTCATAAAAATATTACAATAGCTAGGAGCCTAGCTCAACCATTTGACCTTAACAAAATATCAAAATTGTCTATAAATATCCAACAATGTTGCAACCACCAGGAGTGTGAACAGACCACTACCTTCAAAGCATTCAGTCGACGCTTGCTCTGTCATATTTTGCAGGTTTTATCATTTCATATGTGATCCATGCACAGTTATGTGCTTTACAAGAAAAAATTCCCATAAGGAAGCTTCAGATCATCAGCGTGCCTTCATGGTTGTGCTCTGCAACACTTTCCATTTATGGGGTGAGATGAGGTCTCAAATTCTGCACCCAATTTTCAATAACTACCTTCATTGGGATCAAGACATGGCCTAACACTCATGAATGTTTCCAAGTTGTGCCATATGAAGTTTTTGAGTCAATCCCGACGTCTCAAGGCCAAGAAGATCTTCTTATGTTACCAATATGGATGCTTTTGTTATTTTGTGCAACTCCTCTCTATCGTTCCATATTCAATGTGACCTAAGGCCATGACCCTATGAAATTGCACAATTTTCGGCGCGACCAAGGGTGGTTTGAAAGAAAACCACTTTTTTCCCCACAATTCACTATGAACCGCCACGCGTCCCTTTCCAAAAACCATGGTTCTGATTGCGGCCCACCCTTGAAATTTTAAAACGTGCACACTTTTTGACCCTGCAATATAGCATGACCATTGATATTTTGATCTGAGATGAGGCTTCCTGATCAACGAACTAGCTCTAGTTCTTTAGATATACAGATCGGATCTTCACTCTTCAAAACAACGGCTGAGATCTGCTTCACGAATCGACCTTCGGGAATTTCAATTCTCAAACCACATTTCCCTCTAAGAAAAACCTTTGGAGTGGAGAATTTGGATGACCGAGATCCACTTCGAGTCTAAGGGACTTTGGGAAAATCAAAACTCAAATCTGGCTTACTTCTCCTTGCACTTTTACCCAAAGATGTGGATCTGATGACACGTGGCTCTGGCTAATCAACGACTCAGATCCATTTCAGGCCTTCGGGACTTTGGCCCTTTGGGATTTCTAAGAAATTCTCATTTCAAATCTCTCGAAGCTCATTTCCCCAAAGTCTTGGATCAACTGCGACCTTTCCCCTTTAAGATCAATGACTCATATTCACTTTGGGGCCTTTTTTACTAGTGCTATACTTCGCACAAGTTTGCACTCCTGAACGTCCGTGAGCCACTGATATGGATTGTTCCCAAAATATTCACCGTTGAAAGATTAAAAATGTATTTTTCTTATGCTTCAATATCAAAACTTGCGCTTTGTTTAATAAAGTTTCACTTTGTTTTCATGGCTACGACCTGCACGATCAAGGATTTGGACTATTGGTTGCAAGCTGAAAAAACAGGGATACTAGGGAACACAAACAAACAAGGGAAAACATAAAATGATTTTATCGACTGAAGGGGGAAAAACTTCAAGACTCAGCCTACAAAAAGGATAGAGAGGGAAAAACTACAGACTTAGGTAGAAACCACAAACCCATAGGAATATGACAAGTTCATGTGATAACATTTGGCTCCACAGGGGATGGCATGCTCCCTACAAGCTGCCAAGAACTAGTAGTTCCAGTGCCTTAGTTGTTGGGTTATGGAGTCTCTTATTAAAAACAAAAGTAAAAGGAAAAAAAAGATATTTACAATGACATGGGAAGCCACTTTTGGCTCAAGTAAAAAACTTCTTGAGAAAATGCCCATTTACAGGGCTACCAAAAACTTCATCATCCTCCAAATCCTGCAACTTGTAACTGTTATTTGAAAAAACCTAATAAATTTTGAAGGGGCCAATGCACAAGGCCTCAAATTTACCTTTATTTCCTTTATCTTGTTTAGGTGCATCCCACTTGAGTACTAGATCTCCCAGCTAGAAATCCTCTTTGGTCACCTTCTTATCAAAGGCCTGCTTGATCTTCTGTTGATGGTCATGTGCTTTGTCTAGTAAGTTCTCTCTAGTCAGTTGCACTTCTACCAGCCATTGTATTCTCCTAATCATATCATTTGGTTCTCCCTGGTAGTCTTGGAAGAATTTTGACATAGGTAAGGCAAGCTGAGAAGGAAAAATGGCTTCAACTCCATATACAAGATGGAAAGGAGATATACCAAGAGATCGCTTTGTTGTCACTCTGTCAGCCCATAAAGAAAATTTAATCTTTGAATCCCATGCCTTCTTGTTTTCCTCTAACAAAGTTTTGATGATCTTAATAAGTCTCTTGTTAGAGGACTCTACCAGTCCATTCCTTTGGGGTTAGTAAGGAGTAGAGTGAATCAATGATTCCAAACTGTTCACAAAACTTAATCAATGGTTCAACCTTGAAAGATGCAACATTATGAGTGACAATTGTGTTTGGACAACCCAATCTTGCCATAATATCTTCAATAAAACCAAGGATTATCTTATGGGAATCATTTCTTGTGGGGATGGCCTCTATCTACTTAGTAAAGTAGTTTGTGGAAGTCAAGATCCACCTATGATGGCCACTTGAATCAGGATTAATTTTCCCAATAAAATCTAGGCCCCATTGTTGAAAGGGTTCTGAAGCTACCACATAATTTAATTGAAAAGACTTGAGTTGTTTCTTTCCAGAGAATTTCTGACACTTGACACTAGACTTGATCTTTGTACAGACATCAATGAAGAGACTAGGCCAAAAATACCCAGCCATGAGAATCTTGTAGGCTGTGGTTCTTGTTAGTCTCTAATTTTTTCTTTTGATTTTGTGAGAAACCCTAATCCCAAACCCTTCCTACCTGCACTTCATTATCTAATTCCATTTGATTTTAATCATTGTTTTTATCTTGTTATGGTTTGCATTTCATCTTTTTGAATAATTTCTTTAAGTTTGGAGTTTTAAGACATGGTTTTAAATGATGTGTCACTTCATATGCCTGTTTGAACTTTACAAATTCAAATTATGCTAAGTCATTAATAACGCTACTGGAATAGCATTATTCCCATAACACAAAGATAATCATGCCTTAATATGTGCCCATCACCCAGATTTCATTATGATGACACAGATCATGGATTAAGAGTTTGCATGTGTCCCACAATAGCTTTGGAATCATTTTATGATTCAAACCGTTACATGATTGGATTTCTCTGTAATCACAAAGGACCCATTTCAAATCGTCCAATTTTCAATGATCATTATTTGAACCTGTCATTTTATGTCTGATTTTGTTGAATTTTAGGTGCAAGTATTTTCTCAGAAGAATAGTTATATACTAACACATTGTAGGTGGCAAATTCGGAATCCGAACCGTGCTAGTTATAGCATTGTTTTTTTATGGCGCCTAAGAGGAGCGGACAGGTAGTCATATTAGAACCTGAGGGTGCTTAACTCCTCTAAGCTTATCCTTAGATGGCTCAAAGGTTTAGAGATGTTGGGTGGTTTGAATTCCTTACCACTTTCCAAGGTTACGACGAGCAAGTCTCTATGGATTTTTCACTAAAATTTGATGGTCATGAAGTAGAGATCGGGAAGATGTTGATGCTGGTGACAGAATAGAAAATTTCCAAAGCTTACAGATTGGTGGTTGGAGGAGAAAGATGGTGGAAGAAAGAGCATGTGGTTACAAATTTTTTCAATCAATTCCTTCTTCCAGATAAGAAAAATCCAAATTGGATAAGGGGAGTTCCTTGCAGCTGTATTAGACCTTAATGGCACACTACTCTGATCGGTATCCATAGGTATATCACCTGCAAAGGTAGATTATCACTAGTCTATATCTACCACATTAGGATATTAATGCATCTAAATGGCAATTATCCCTTAAATCTGCCTTACTTTCTACTCAAAAGCTTGAAAAAAATGTTAAAGAGAGTGCAATCACTCTCCACCAATGCAAAGAGCATCCTGTTTCATCAAGTCTTAATTAAGACTTTAGTTGTGTCTACTTTGAGAGAATTACAGAAACCCTGGACTTGGCTCATGCAATCCTTAAATTATAACACACAGTCCAACAAACAGAAGAGAGGCAAAGGAAAAAAATATTGTTACACAGAAAAAAAAATATTTCAATTGATGAAACCCCTATTAAAGAAGAAATTCCTGATATCAGGGTGACAAGGAATAGGCAGAGGAAAGACTTTGTTCAGGTCGAAAGATTGGAGATCCAAAGGACTTATTCTGAAACTCCTTGTAAGGCATTATTATTCTATTTGACACTTAATAGCAAAGGCATATGGATGGTTAGACACTCTTTTCTACTATGTTTTCTTCCTTCATGCTTGAATTCATTATTCAGATTGCAATGCATTTGTTTCTTGATTGTTAATTAATACAGTGAAAAATTTACTGTGGAAATTATTTTAAAGTTTTGATTTCAAGATGATGGTCTTGTTTTTTTATGATATTCTGAGAGAAGGATTTATGTGAAGTTAACAAATTGGAATCTTTCTCCTCTCTTTTATTATTAGTCTAAATCATTTATGTGACTACCTTTTAACCAATCAATGGGATATGCTATGTTCTGATTGTGATTTTCATGTTATGGTATACTCTTGAGCCAGTTTTCAACCATCTTATTAAAAAAACCAAACCATAAAAACCTTCAAAACATTTTTGCAATAAATTGATGATGCCCTAGATTTCACCCTCTCATAGTTAGTGCAACTTTAGGGACTAACATTTTTGGCTCCATTTCTGGGGATGAAGAAATGAAGATATCTTCCCTGGGGAAAAGACAAGATTAGATTAAGATCTTGATGGTGAACAATATTTTGGACATTATTTAAGACAGTGATTAATTCACCTGGTGACTCCTCTGTGGTAATTCTGGATCCTAAAAGAGAAGGTAAAGGACCTAAAAATCCTCTAACTTCTTCATCATCTACTAAGAGACCAGTAACCAGGAAAAATCCAGATCTCGAGCCTGTTGCAGTAGTTCCAGATCCTGAAAAGTTACTAAGAAAACCTAAAGTTCTTTCTGGATAGTCTTCACTCTCAAAGGGAAAATTTTCTTCAGAAAGTTCTCAAGGAAAATTATTTGAAATCACCAAAACCCAAGTAGATGAAAAGGTGAATCCTGAAAGTGAAATTAAACGTGTTATTGATCCTGCTGCAATTTTGTTCTCTTCAACTATCTCAGAATTGAATCTAGAACAGTGGAACTTACTTACTAAACTCATTAAACAAGAATATTTAGACACATTTCCTGTGACTGAAACTTTGAGAGGTCAAAACACATATATTGAGAGTGAACCAGAGACACCTTCATCATTTCTTGGATCTCTCTCATCTGAGGATTTTAAATCACATTATTTTTCTTTTGAGAATCCTTTGTTTCTTAGCCCATCATCTGATCATAGTCCAGAAGATAAATCCTTATATACTAAATATCAAGACTCAGTGATAGTACAGTTAAGTTGTAATACACAAGGGACATTTTCACCTCCATCATCACCAATATTGGTGACTCCCAAAACACCAAAAATAACTAATATGGCTGCAGACAGAATGGATGAAATAGTTGCAACAAAGTATGCCCCTTTGGTTCTTCCACAAGTCATGTTTTCCTTTCCACCAAATGATTATATGAGATACTTTCCCAGATTCAATGGAGATGGAGCAGTTACTGCTGAAGAAAATTTGAGTTCATTTTATATTTTTTGCAGATAATTTCAATGTAGAGCACGCTGATGTGTGGATGAGATTATTCGTGCAGAGTCTAAATGGGGAAGCAAGAAAGTGGTTCAGGAGTTTGACTCCTAATTCAATTGTTGATATTGTAGCCTTAGATGATGACTTTATTAAACACTAGGCAGACAAGAAAGAATTTTTATACTACATTACTGAATTCGATTCTTTAAGGAGGAAACAAGGTGAATCAATACCTGATTTTACCAAAAGGTTCAACCAAATGTATGGTAAAATTCCATAGGAGATTAAACCTTCAGAGACATCAGCTAAAATCACTTTTTCCAATGCATTTGATGCTGAATTTTCCTTGTTGCTTAGGGTAAGAAGATCTTCTACCCTCAGCCTGATACAATATGCTGCTATTGAGGTAGAATCAAACATATTAGCAACAGACAAATTGAAGTCTAGAAGTGATAGAGACAGGAAAAAAGAAAAGGAAGAGCTACCTTCATCTTCTAATTCAGCATCTGATTCTAAGATGGATGAAATGGCTAAGATTTTGAAAACTCTAACATATGAAATGGCAAGGTTGAATATGGAACAAAAACAACCTAGTAGACCTGCACAGGAGAGTGGATACAAAAATCCAAATCAGTTCAGGAGGCCAAACAATGCACCTCAAATCTTACCAAGAGAAAGAAAAAACCAAGATGACCAAAAGGTTTTTCCTCCTTTTCAGAATAATGTATTAGATGAGGAGGAGGACGAAGATGATACAGAAGAAGACCCTGTAGTTCATCTGAATGATTCTGAATCATCTCCTCTACATGTGACACAGCAGGATTATGAAGATGCTTTGATTGCAAACTAGTTTGAGGAAGGGGATGTAGATGAGATCGTCCAAAAGGAACCTAAAAGGAAAAAATACAATCTCATATCTGGTTCAAATGCACCTAAAGTAGATACAACTGTTTCCACAAAGAAGGTCAGTACTCGAGTTAAAACAGGAATTATCAATGGAAGTCCCAAGATTCAAGATGATCAACCATTGAAACAACCTGCCAAGGATAGTACTGTTGACATAAAGGAACCAGACATAAATGTTTCTTCTTTCAGTTTAGAACACGAAATCAACAAAATCAAGATTTCAGTGCCATTATTAGAACTCATGAAAAAATAACCCTTCAGAAAGACTATCCTCAAGGCTCTATAGGCTCCAGCTCAAGTCACCTTTTCAGATATAGTCAATCTAGAGGATGAAAAACCTACTATAACTATTGGATCTCACATTGAAGACAAAATGGATGCATCTCCACCATTCTACATTTCATTAAATGTCCATGACAAGATATTTCACAACTGCCTAATGGATTCTGGTGCCTCGCATAATGTCATGCCTAAGGTGGTGATGGAAGAATTAGGGTTGGACATTACTAGACCATATCATGATCTATATTCTTTTGACTCCAAGAAAGTCAAATGCCTTGGAGTTATGAAAGATGTTTTTGTTACTCTTTCCCAATTACCTTTGAAAAGTGTGGTATTAGATGTTATTGTGGTTGACATACCACCAAAATTTGGAATGCTTATTTCAAGATCTTGGGGCAAGAATGTAGGTGGTACTCTACAGATGGACCTTAGCTATGCAACCATACTTGTTTTTGGTGGGGAACAACAGAGATTTACAGAGAAGTAAGATTGGCTAATTTTGTAAGTGATCACAATAATCCCACTAATCATCCTATATATGCTGTAGAAGATGATCTTGGTTCTTGTATTTTTCATATGAGTGATGATATGATAGAAGTATCAGTCAGAAAGACAACAACTGCAGTTGGAGACAGTAAAGACAATTTTGTTTGGAAAATTTATTTTGATGGAGCATGTTCTAAAGAAGGTTCTAGAGATGGGATTGTCTTCATTTCCCCTATCAAGGAGGTTATTCCTATGTCATATAAACTTGAATTTGACACCACCAATAACATCAGTGAGTATGAATCCTTGTTGTTGGGTTTGAAAGATGCTAAAGATATGGGTATAGATAAGTTGTCTGTTTTTGGAGACTCGGAACTTATTATTCACCAGATCAAGAATATATATCAAACCAAATAGAAAAGGTTGAAACAATATAGAAATGAGGTCTGGGATTCTGTGGATAATTTATTTTTGGCATTCAATATTACTTTTGTGCACAGAAATTTAAATCAACAAGCTGACACTTTGGCACTTGCAGCTAGCAATTTTAAAACTCCAATGTTTCCTAATCTGAAGTTCGAAGTTGAGGTCAGACATAGACCCTCAATACCGGATAATATAAAACATTGGCATCTTTTTAAATATGATGAGGAAATTCAAATATTTTTGAAAACTATTGAAGAGTTTTCTAACATTTCAATAGATCAAGATGACGAAAATGGTGAAGCAAAAATACATGTTGTAGAAGTCCTTCAAGATACTATTGTTGGCCACAAAATCATTAAACTGAAGACAAACCATCTAACCAAAGGTTTGGTTCCACTAGAGAGGTTGTTCGATCACAATGATGTTTCCAGGAAGGTTGTTATCCAAACAAAAGAAACATATGTAGTGGACTGTGACATTAGTTCGGATGCAAACCCCAGGTTGGTCAAAATATCTAGAAAACTATCACAAAAATAGAAAGAAGCATATGTTGAATTGATGAAACAATTTTTAGATGTATTTTCCTGGTCTTATGAAAATCTGAAAGTGTTTGATACAGAAATTATTTAGCACAAAATTCCTCTGAAACCTGGATCAAAACCTGTTAAGAAAAAGTTCAGGAAATTTAATTCTTTACTATTACCTATAATAGAAAAGGAGCTAAAAAGGTTGCTGGAAGCAAAAATCATAGTGCCACTGAGATACTCAAAATGGGTAGCCAACCTTGTACCTGTCAGGAAGAAGAACGAAGAGGTAAGGCTATGTGTGGACTTCAGGAATCTAAACAGGTGCTCTTTGAAAGATAATTATACATTACCAAAAATGGATTATATCTTACAGAGAGTTGTCAATGCAAAGATGATGTCTATGCTTGATGTATACTCAGGGTACAATCAAATATCAATAGTGGAAGAGGACAAAAAGAAAACAACTTTTACCACTCCCTGGGACACTTTTATGTATGAAAAGATGCCCTTCGGATTGATGAATGCAGGAGACACATTCCAAAGGGCTATGGACATTGCTTTCATTGGTTAGAAAGACAAGTTTGTGGTTATTTACCTTGATGACATCACTATATTTTCAGCATCTGATGAAGAACGTTTACAACACTTGAAGAAGACTTTTGAGAAGTGGAGGAGTTACAGTATATCACTTAATCTCAAAAAATCACATTTTTCCATGGAGGAAGGAAAGATTTTAGGACACATAGTTTCACCTGAAGGTATTAAAATAGATCGTGAAAGAGTAAAGGCTATCCAATAAATAGACATTCTGAGAAACGAAAAATCTATTCAGTCCTTCATTGGTAAAATTAATTTTTTAAGGAGGTTTATACCTAACTTTGCAGAGATTATCAAGTACATTACTGACATGTTGAAAAAGGATGCAGAAATTAAGTGGATACCATAAGAGAAAGAATCCTTTGAAAGGATCAAGCATGCTATTATTCAGGCACCTATTCTAATTAGCCTAGATTACTCCAAAGAATTCATGATTTTTTCATTTGCATCAGAAAATACCATAGTTGTTGTTCTTATGCAAAGAAATGAGCAAGGATACGAGAAACCCATCTCCTTCTTTAGAAAAACTCTCAGATACTCTAAATTGAAGTATGATATAATAGAAAAACAAACCTATGCCTTGGTAAAGGCTCTGAAATCCTTCAAAGTATATGTTCTTCAATCTAAGATTATAACTTATGTCCCAAGCAGTGCAGACAAAGAAATATTGGTTCAACCTGATTGTGAAGGAAAGAGAGGGAAATGGATAACAAAAATGTTGGAGTATGATCTCACCATAAAGCCTACTCAGCTGCTAAAAGGACAAGGCCTTTCCAAATTAATGACAAAATCTAATTGCAAAGCAATTGGGTTGTACCATCTTTCAGACAAGACATATGATCCTTCTGTCCATATTGAAGAAACAAATTCATAGGTAAACAACAAGTATGTTTCTTCACCATGGTACAAAGATATCGTATTTTTTTTGTTGAACTTTCAATCTCCCCCAGAGTTGGATAAATCAAAATTCAGATCATTAAAGTTAAGAGCAGTAAAGTACAGCATTATTGATCAGACCGTATTTTGGAAAGACCCTAATGGTTTTCTATTGAGGTGTGTTGATGAAAAAGAAGCTAAACAAATTTCTCATGATATGCATCATGGTGTGTGCAGAGGCCATCATCATTGGAAGGCTACTTCCTTCAATATTCTTAGGGCAGGCTATTACTGGCCAGTTCTATTCTCAGATATTTTTTCTCAGGTCAGGGCATGTGAACCCTATCATAAATTTGCTGGAAAGTAGGAACTTATATCTTTGCCTCTGAAACCAATCATCACCCATGGACCATTTCAACAGTGGGGATTGGACTTCATTGGAGAGATTAATCCATCATATTTAGGATAGCATAAATGGATTCTTATAGCCACAGATTATTTTACGAAGTGGATCGAAGCAATTCCGACTCGGAATACAACAGACAAGGTAATCATGGAATTTCTAGAAGGATATATTTTTTCCAGGTTTGGTTGTCCTTAAAAACTGGTCATTGATAATGCACAGTCTTTTAAATCGAATTCCATGATTGAATTCTGCAATAAGTATAGTGTCAAATTGGTTCATTCTACTCCCTACTACCCCTAAGGGAACGGATTGGCAAAATATTCCAATAAGACTCTGATAAGGATTATCAAAAAACTACTGGAAGAAAATAAAAAATCATGGGATTCCAAGTTAAAGTTTTCCCTTTGGGCAGATCGTATCAGCAAAAAGAAGTCTATTGGGACATCTTCTTTCCAGATGGTATATGGGACATAAACTATTCTTCCAACTCAATTGGGCCTGCCAGTTTTAAATTTTCTACAAGAAGAGTTAGAAGAACCCAACAATATCCAAAGGAGAATTTTTCATATGATTGAAGTTCAGCAGGTCAGAGAACAGGTGAATAAGAAAGTTACGGCTCACCAGAGAAAAGTCAAGGCTACATTTGATAAGGGAACTAAGAAACATATTTTCAATGAGGGAGATTTTGTGTTAAGGTGGGATGCCAGGAGAGAGGATTAAGAAAAACATGGTAAGTTCGATAACCTATGGTATGGTCCTTTACGAATAACCAAGGTAATGCACAATAACACTTTTCTCCTGCATAATTTGGACAACACAGAAACTTTTGGAGGCCCAGTGAATGGGAGGTTCTTGAAGCATTATTTTCTCTAATACTCATCAGGTTTTCAGTTAGTATAATAGGTTTTCTTTTCAATAAAGACTCCATATACCCAAGGGCCTTGTTTTTACAGTTATGCTGCAAATAAAAGACTGACATATGCAGGGAGATCAGTGAATCAGAAATAAAGGAAAAGGCATTGGTCTGCAGTTCTTGGAGTTTATTATCAAAACTCCATCCCCAGAAGGAGGCAGTGTTAGTCTCTAATTTTTTATATTGATTTTGTGAGAAACCCTAATCTCAAACCCTTCCTACCTGCACTTCATTATCTGCTTCCATTTGATTTTCATCATTGTTTTTATCTTGTTATGGTTTGCATTTCATCTTTTTGAATAATTTCTTTAAGTTTGAAGTTTTAAGACATGGTTTTAAATGATGTGTCACTTCATATGCCTGTTTGAACTTTACAAATTCAAATTATGCTAAGTCATTAATAGCGCTACTGGAATAGCATTATTCTCGTAGTGCAAAGATAATCATGCCTCAATATGCGCCCGTCACCCAGATTTCGTTATGATGACACAAATCATGGATTAAGAGTTCGCATGTGTCCCACAATATATTTGGAATAATTTTATGATTCAAACCGTTACATGATCGGATTTCTATGTACCCACAAAGGACCCATTTCAAATCATCCAATTCTCAACGATCATTATTTGATCCTGTCATTCTATGTCTGATTTTGTTGAATTTTTGGCGCAGGTATTTTCTCAGAGAACAGATATATACTGACATATTGCAGGTGGCAAATTCAGAATCTCAACTGTGTCAGTTATAGCATTGTGGTTTGATGGTACCTAAGAGGAGCAGATAGGTAGTCAGATTAGAACCCGAGGGTGCTGAACTCAATGAAGCTTATCCTCAGATGGCTCAAAGGTTTAGAGATGTCGGGTGGTTTGAGTTCCTTACCAATTTCCAAGGTTACGACGAGAAGGTCTCTATGGAGTTTGCACTGAACTTTTATGGTCATGAAGTGGAGATCGGGAAGATGTTGATGCTGGTGACATAACAAACAATTTCCAAAGCTTGCAAATTGGTGGTTGGAGGAGAAAGATGGTGGAATAAAGAGCATGTGGTTACAGAGTTTCTCAATCAATTCTTGCTTCCAGATAAGAAAAATCCAAATTAGAGAAGGGGAGTTCCTCGCAGCCAAATTAGACCTGAATGGCACACTACTCTGATAGTTATCCACAGGTATATCACCTGCGAAGGTAGATTCTCACTAGTCTATATCTACCACATTAGGATATTAATGCATCTAGATGACGATTATCCCTTAAACCTGCCTTACTTTCTACTCAAAAGCTTGACAAAGATGTCAAAGAGAGTGCAGTCACTCTCCACCAATGCAAAGAGCAGTTTGTTTCATCAAGTCTTAATTAAGACTTTTGTTGTGTCTTCTTTGAGAGAATTATAGAAACCTTGGAGCTAGCTCATGCAATCCTTAAATCCTACCACACAATCCAACAAACAGAAGAGAGGCAAAGGAAAAAATATTGTTACACAGAAACAAAATATTTCAATTGATGAAACCCCTATTAAAGAAGAAATGCCTAATATCAAGGTGACGAGGAATAGGCAGAGGAAAGACTCTGTTCAGGTCGAAAGATTGGAGATCCAAAGGACTTATTCTGAAACTCCTTGTAAGACATTATTATTCTATTTGACACTTAATAGTAAAGGAATATGGATGGTTAGACACTCTTTTCTACTATTTTTTCTTCCTTCATGCTTGAATTCATTATTCAGATTGCAATGCATTTGTTTCTTGATTGTTAATTAATATAGTGAAAAATTTACTGTGGAAATTATTTTCAAGTTTTGAGTTCAAGCTGATGGTCTTGTTTCTTTATGATATTCTGAGACAAGGATTTATGTGAAGTTGACAAATTGGAAGCTTTATCCTCTCTTTTATTATTGGGCTAATTCATCTATGTGACTACCTTTTAACTAGTCAATGGGATATGCTATGTTCTGATTGTGATTTTCATGTTATGTTATACTCTTGAGCCATTTTTCAACCATCTTATTAAAAAACCCAAACCATAAAAACCTTCGAAAAAAATTTGCAATAAATTGATGATGCCTTAGCTTGCACCCTCTCACAGTCAGGTCAATTTTAGGGACTAACATTTCTCCAGAAGTGATGCCCGCCACATAAACTGTCATGAAAATCATACATAATATTTTGTGCTTCTTGTGGGTCTAGACATATCAAAAGCACTCCTAAAGGGTCTTTCCAATATAAAACTTGATCAATCATACAATATTTAATTTATTTGAGATTCAAATATCTTACCTTTCTCTTTCCCATGCCATGAGGAGGTTGTAACTTCTATAGGAAAAATATAATGGCTTTGTACCAAGTGCATCCTACCAACTGGGGTGTGACTTTAGGTCGGGATGATTTTGAGGATGGAAATTTATTTTAAAATGTAGAAACCTTGGCGAATATTACTAATCCTTCATATGTCAACTATAAATGTTTGGCGATATTTTTTTAAAAATATTCAAATTTCTGAGTATTTTATATAGTTTTTATAAAAGTTTGGCAATTTTTAAGGTAAAATAATTTTATCCTAAAGAATTTGGGTGAATCATTTTTAAAATAGCAAATCTCATTTTTGGAAAAAACATGGAAAATTAGCCCATGAGCGAAATTTAGCCCCTAAAATCATCCATGAATTTAGGATCTTCATAAGAGAACTCAACTTGTTGATTCTCTAAACAACTGTTGATGAAATTGACCCCCAAGGCTTTATAATTAGATTCAGTTAGTAACCTAGATAAACCTTTACCTTTAACCAATTTGGTAGGCTTTATTTCAAGATCAAATTCAAATATTTTGGCAATCCACTTGCTCCTTATTCTGTCTATGTCAGGTTGAATGAGGATCTCCTTCACAGAGGCTAAAGGGACATATGCAATGAATTTTGAATGTAGCACATAAACTCTGAAATATTTGAGAGATTTAACCAAAGCATAGGCCTGTTGACGGGCGAAACTGACCGTCCGTCAACTGGGAGAGTGGAACCAGTCCGGGGTTGTCTAATAACCCAAGCCGTTTGGAATGGACCACCCTGACAAGTTTAACGACTTCGTTGGCCACCCTAAGGTCTCGTATGGAAACCAAAGAGAAATGATTTGAGATAAGAAATCTAAAAGGAAACTAGAAAGTAATAAAACAAAAAAGAAAGGAACTAAAACTAATAATGGAAACTAGAAACTAATAAAGCAAACTAAACTAACTACACTAATCTAACTATAAATTACTAACTACTGATATGTACAAGATACTAACTATGATTATAATAACTCAAATCAACTACCTAATTATCAGCTATGATATTCCTTATTCACAAATATACAATATAGACAAACTACAGATTTGATTAAAACCTGAAAAACTTATGTGATCGCTGCCCTGAGACAGCCAAGGGTCCCTTTTTTAATTTTATGTATTTATGAAAAAGAAAGAAAGATAACTGAAATTAAACAATCTAATCTATATTACTGAAATTAAACAATGTAATATAAATCTATCTGAACTATCATTTATATTAAACTAATTAATCGAAGCAATAAACATCTAACTAATTGACCTGGAAACGCTCCAAGTCTGCCCTATGTAGGATAACTTCTTAAGCTGGTTGGAGGAAGAAATTCACACCATTTAGCCCTTAAGCTTCTCGCAAAGGGTCAGCTATGCTGCTTCTTGAAGTATGTTACAGGACAAACAAGACATAAAAGAAATTATAACAGTTTTCTGATGATAAATTTCTGCAAAAAGGGAAACCTATTATGCAGTAAACTTATATATCAATTCAATCTACGAAGAAGACAAAGCTATCATTCATAAAATGAATCTACAACTGTTACGTCCTTTATCTCTTTGAAAGCAACAAGATATGTATAACAATAAGAAATTATATCAAATGCATGTGATTTAGACAGCAAAGTAATACTAAACCATAGACACAATGATATACAAAACTTGGAACAAAGTGTCGATATATTGAAAAGAAAAAGCTATAACAACGCATCAATTCTGCTCCAGTTTGAATCAGCATTACATATCCATGTTCTTCCAAAACTGAGGATGATAGATTATTACAAAATCATAAGTTTAAATAGGTTTCTCACAAGGTAAAACATCCTTGTGAATAATAGTAAACAATTTACAGAGTCTGGGAATAATCCCTAAAATCCATTAAACTAAGAAACTCAAAATGCAGATGAAATCCTTAAGATATCCTCCAACTGCTCCTCATGTCTATTACCAATTCGAATTAACCTTTAACAGACACAAAAAATCAAGTTAGAAGAATATTGTATTAAGGAAACAGTAAAATTTTGACTCCACAGACTCAGCTACAGAATCATCTGATTCTGGAGCTAGTCAAAAATAGCTAACAGGACCAGATCTCAATCAGATAAAATCAAATCGAATCATCTTTTTTATCTTCAAAACATATCATTAATAATCCAATTCAAAATTATCATAAAAATCAAATCGTATCAAAGAAATTCAATCGAAACAGAGTACCCAAAATATTTCTGTTTTGAGTTACCATAGGGTATAGTCAAACTTTGACGGGTCGACATTGGATATGGAACCCAATTCGAATGAGATATGATACAATCACAATCAATAATCATGATTAAACAGGATAGCAACCATATCAAATAAGATTTTCCACAAACTACCATTGATATGATCAAACATACGTTACAGCTGTAGCAATATTATTTCAATCAATCATAACGATAGAAAGCCTGTAAGATTTAGCGCGATATTCATTCTATTTTGATCAAATAAGTGAAAACTGTTTCGATTCACATTTAAACCAACATGTGTAATAGTTTTGACCAAAATCATCATCTATTTTAATTACTGTGTATGACACAGTCAAAATCAAATAGAATTGCTAATCATAACCCGGACAACAATCAAACAAAATATAATTATTGACGATTTCGATGTTCTGGGCATGTCTCTTTGTTTTACAACTTCGTTTGTAAAAAATACAGCGTTTTTTTAATTCTTCAACAGAACAAGTTAGACTTGACTTACAAAACGACTAACAGGAAGTTGGTGATGATTTACATCAATTCTAAATATAGAACAAAACCCTGTTTTGCAACAAAACGAAATCGTATCCAGACTAGTCAAAGGCAGCAGATAATCGTGTTAGATGAATCGTAACCAATTTGTATACATATTTTATTTCAATCGTGTTTGTAAAACAATTTTCTTATAATAGATATAACAGAACCTTTCATCATAACCAATTTAAATCAAGCAAATCCAATCATTGATTACCGAAATCAAAACTGAATCCAATTCATGCCATAAACAAAATTCGATTTACAAATCCAATCATATACAGCAATATATAGCAGTGCATGTTTATATAACCAAGCAAGCCAGTAATGTCCATAGAGTTCACAAATATACCATATAAATGAGCAAGGGTTATACCAGCTTGACCGTTGAGACTATGTCAATTTTGAATTGACAATAGCTGTAGAAGACTCGACATTTTTGAACAGGATCGAACCCGTAGTTCTTTGTTTCTTGTCACTAGGTTGTTCTCTTGCAATCTGACCAGTGAGCCTTTCCACTTGGTTTTCCAAATCGTGGATTTTGGATTGCAATTTTGGGACATCCAAGTAGTATCTCTCCAGCCACAACCCACATTGACCGCAAGGTGGTGCAATATCTTGAACAGAAGGGGGTTTTGACGATTCCCCAAGGGTTTC
>JZKD02S2111453.1:152405-164020 GCA_000966675.3 Picea glauca | reverse complement strand
TATAGTTGATGATGTTGGTACATATTGATGAGTCATAGTTGATGAGTAGTTGAAACATGATTGGTACATACTTGGTACATGGTTGGATGCACTTTTTTATGGTACAATTTGATTATAGGTTGGTGCATGGTTGGTGCACTTTTTTATGGTACAGGTTGATTACAGGTTGAGGTACAGGTTGATGCATGGTTGATGCATGATTTAGATTTATCGGTAGAGGTTTATAGCGATATATCTCACAGTGATAGTGTGACAGTGGTTCCATTATTCTACTTCTACTTCAGGGTGGCAGGACGGGGCAAGGATAGGTGGTTGTAGCCACCTTCCGGTTGTAGCTAGAGAACATTGGGGGTTGTAGCCTCCTTCTAGTTGTAGCCAAAGAATTGGGGAGTTGGAGCTTCCCTCAGGTTGTAGCCTGAGAAAATAGGGGGTTGGAGCCTCCTTCCAGTTGTATTTGGAAAATGAAGGAAGTTGGTGCTTCCAATGAATGTAATTCTTCAAGAAATATAAGAAAAAACATTATGTGGTTTTCTCCCGATTTGGGTTTCCACGTAAAACACTGGTGTACTGTGTATGTGTGTGATTGTTTATTTATTACAACTCATTATTGGACAATAATTCTACATTGATATAACATTGACTAAAAAGGATTATAATTATGCTATTACTGATTCACCTCCCCTCTCAGTAATCCAACATTCTCAGCTCTAGCAGGCTGCTCAGGAATGTCAGGCTTTGCTTCTTTCTTCTTGGATTCAAGGTTATATCTATTTGGATCACTGCTGGTCTTTTCTTCTTTTCTCAACTCATTCAGTTGATCACTTATGAGGGCCTCTTTGTATGCAGACTGAGTTAAATGAGGGGACAAAGAGGTATCTCCAAGGAAATGGATTTCATGATCGATATATTCTCCCTCTTCATGTTCATCAGTAACCAAGTTATTTTGGAGAGGATTTTGGATTTTCTTATCATCTCTGTCCCTATTTCTCTAATCTCTTTGGATGATCTAAGGGGAATTAGTTGGTCTTTTGAAACTACCCCTATTCTCAGTATTTTTGAAATTCCTATAGATCTTCTTTCCTTCTAATTCAATCTTTTCCATTATAGAAGAAAGTGATTTTAGTAGCTTGGTCACTTCATTCGTTTGAGGGGGGGCATCAGAGGAACTAGAAGTCAAAGTTTTCGACCTACATTTTCCTTTGTCTTTATCATATTTACTCTTAAGTTTGTCAACTGGCAATATATTGGATTCTACTTCAAGGGATGCATCTTGCATATGAGCCAAGGAGGCATCTCTTCTTTATCTCAATAGGAGGAAAAAATCGAGGTCAAAAGCATTAGCATAAGTCATCTTGGCAGAGGTTTCTATAGGTTTAATTTCAGCAAAAATATTTTTATACATCTTATTAAATTTCTTCGAGAAGTCTGAAACAGATTCCCCCTCTTCTCTCTTAAGTTCTCTGAATAATGTAATATAACAAAGGAATTTTTTTTTATAGCCCCAGTGTCTTAAGAATGAATCATCCAGAGCAACAATATCATCAATAGATCTAGGAGACAAGTCCTTAAACCAGTCCCTGGCATCACCATCAAGGCTCTGTACAAAAAATGTCATCCACACATCTTCATTTTCGATGACCTGAATCTCTGCAAATCTATAAAAGGATGCAAGGTGCTCTTCTGCAGTCACATCTCCCTCCCCTGTGAACTAGGGCATGTAATTAAGGTATTTTGTGGCTAGGAGAGCATTCATAGGTTGAGTTAAAACCATAGGGGCATATCTAGTAGCTAATATCTCAGCCATCATGTTCCTAGGAGGATTAGCACCTGCCATTTTGGCATGAACTTGAGGATAACCACGAGGAGATGGAGTTCAGACATGCGAGACTAGGGTTGCGCTTCTGGGAGAAAAAGGAAAAGGATGAGCATTAGGAGATAAATATGAGGGGATAGAGGTAACAATGGTTTCCCCTTCTGTAACTGCAACAACTCTAATAGGAGGAGGAGTAGTAAAGTTTGGAGTAGGAAAGTCTTCTATGGTCAAATCTCTCTCCTTCCACTTCACAACTTCGGGGGAGAAAGGGGTGTAAAGTCTCTCTCCTTCCAAACCAAGAATATGAGGGGATAAATAGGTATGAAAACTCCCAAAATTTAACTTTCTTGAAACTCCAACAGCTTGTATAATAGGAGAATCAGAAACAGTTACTGGAGTTCGTAAAGAGGGATTATGAAAATTATCAGAAAAAATTTGTACAATAGTGGAGGTACCTTCTTGAGCGGTCTTTCCCTTTTTGATAATTTCCTCTGGGTCATCTTCAAACATTGCTAGAGGAAAAAGTGGAGTGTACCTCGTGTGTTTGCCTTTAGGAGACAGAATGAAAATAATGGAGTCGTTGGGTGCAAGTTGCAATATTCAATGCTACTGATATCTGATGCAACATCAGAATTAGATCTTCTTTTTCATTTTATTCCAGGGAAAAAGTCTTCAATTCATTCCCAGGAAACGGCGCCAAGAATGTTAGCACTAGAATTCACCCTCAGATTGCATAGAAGGTAAGCCCAGTACCATCAGTTTATACAGTAAATGTAAATGAGTTTTGTTGGTTGTGGAGCCTGATTATATTCTTGATTTAGAGGTCTTTTACTTTCAATCGTGTTTATACCCCATGAAGTATTTACACCCCAGAAGTATTCACACTCTTCCACGTGGGGGAATGCAGAGGGGCGGTACCCCCTCTGCGTGGTTCGAGGGGTCTAGGAGCAAGCGGGGGTTCGGGGGCGAAGCCCCCAAAGGAAAAATTGCCTTGTAAATGTATATTGTAATTTCATTGTAAATATGGACCATTCATTATAAGGTCGTAGATCTAACGATAGAGATTATGTTAGGGTTTTTTTCCTTAGAAGGAAACCCTCTTTTATGAGGGAAATGTATTGCGGCTTTGGTTGATGGTGAATATTGTATTCTAGAATAGGAGACTGTGAGAGAAAGAAGAGGAAGTCACAGTGGGTTTGTTGTAGGTTGTATCCCTTCATATGATGGATAATAATAAAGGAAGGACCTGGCAATTTCTCTAGTGGACGTAGCCCACACTGGGTGAACCACGTAAATTTGTGTCTCTATTGTATTGTGTATCTTTTGTGGTTTGTTTCCGCATTTGTTTTATTTTATTTATCCATGGTCGTGTTTTTCTAACAAGTTTTAGGTGATCAAATGGAGAGGACTCAATGATAATAACGTTCTAACTTATAAATATGGATTAGCATGCATAATAAATTGAGATATGGAATCAACTTCAGTCAGTAAGTTGGAGTAAGGGTGAATAGAGGGAAGACTTTGGTGAGGAGAGTGTAGAGGTATGTTGTGGACATCAGGTCTTCTAGCAGCCAAAGGAGGAAAAACTTAAATGCAATATCCTCTTGAATTCAGATCTTAAATAAACTGAAAGAAATTATAACAACACTATAATATAATATTCATCATAATATAGTCATAACAATCCATGTGAATCAGTCAATCATGAACTCTCTTGGTATCAGAGGAAAATAAGATGGAGAAAGAAAGATAACTTAGATTAACCAAGATGTCTCAAAAAACAAATACATAACTAGAGAACCAGCGTTCTTCATAAAAGTATTACAATAGTCGGGAGCCTGGATCAACCATTTGACCTTAAAAAAATATCAAAACTGTCTATAAATACCCAACAATGTTGCAACCACCAAGAGTGTGATCATACCACTACCTTATAATCCTTCAGATAGCGCCTTCTATGTCAGATTGTGTAGGTTTTCTCATTTCAGACATGAGCCAGGCGCAATTATGTGCTTTACAAGAAAAATTGCCCAAAAGAAAGCTTCAGATCGTCAGCATGCCTTCATGGCTACACTCTGCAATGCTTTCAATTTTTGGGTTGACACGAGGTCTCAAATTCCACCCCCAATATTCAATAACTTCCTTCATTGGGATCAGGATAGGGCCTGACACTCATGAATCTTTCCAGGCGGTGCCATACAAATTTTTTGAGTCAATCCCAATGTTTGGAGGCCAAGCAGATCTTCTTATGTGACTAATATGGACACTTTCGGTCTTTGGCCCAACTCCTCTCCATTGCTCCATATTCAATGTGACCTAGGGCCATGACCCTACACAATTGCTTGATTGTGGGTGTGACCAAGGGTGATTTGAAAGAAAACCGTTTTTGTTCTCGTAATTCACCATGAACCACCATGCGTCCCTTTCCAAAAACCACGGTTTTGATTGCGGCTTGCCCTTGAAATTTTAAAACATGTGCACCTTCTGACCCTGCAATGGAGTGTGACCATTGATCTTGTGATATGATATGAGTCTTCCTGATCAATGACCCATCTCTGGTTCTTTATATCAATGGATCAGATCTTCCCTCTTCGAATCAATGACTGAGATTTGCTTCATGAATCGGCCTTTGGGAATTTCAATTCTCAAACCACATTTCCCTCTAAGAAAAACCTTTAGAGATGAGTATTTGATGACATGTGGCATTCTAGATTTGGACGACCGAGATCCACTTTGGTTCTCTAAGACTTTAGGAAAATCAAAAATCAAATATGGCTTACTTCTCCATGTGATTTCACCCAGAGTTGTGGATCTGATGACATGTGGCTCTGGCTGATCAACTGCTCAGATCCATTTTGGGCCTTCGGGACTTCGGCCCTTCGATATTTCTAAGCACTTCTCATTACAAATCTCTCGAAGCTCATTTCCCACAAGGCTTGGATCAACTACCACTTGTCCCCTTTAAGATCAATGAATCATATTCACTTTGGGGCCTTTTGTTCTAGCACTATACTTCATCCAAGTTTGCACTCCCGAATGTCTATGAGCCACTGATATAGACTGTTCCCAGAATATTCATCGTTGAAAGATTAAAAATGTCTTTTGCTTATGCTTCAATATCGAAACAAGTTGTTTAAGAAAGTTTCACTTTGTGTTCATGGCTGTGACCTGCATGATCAAGGATTTGGATGACTGGTTGAGAGATGAGAAAACATGGAGACCAGGAAGCATAAACGAACAAGAGAAAACAAAAAATGATTTTATCGACCAAAGGGGGAAAAAATTCAAGACTTGACCTGCGAAAAGGAAAGAGACATGGAAAAACAACAGACTTAGGTAGAAACCACAAACCCATAGGACTCTAACAAGTTCATGTGATAACATGATGGACAAACTAGCATGAAGAAAAAAGGATAAAAAGGAGGAAGTGAAGAACATAGAATCCAATGAGGAGGACAACGCCTCAAAGGAAAGTAGGCTAGACTCACCTGCAGGAGGAGGAGGAGACAAAGTGAACCAAGAAGAAGGAGGGGAAGAAGGGGAAAAACAAGACAAAGGTGAAGTTACACTGCCGAAGGATCCCCTTACACAGACCGAAAAATCGAAGAAAATGAAGGTTTCCTCACAGAAACCCTCAGCATGAAAGAATACCCGAGCCAATAAGCCTTAGTCAAAGAATGTGCTCATAGTGGATAATGTCAATATCATCATCACAGCCATGTAGGATGCCTTAGAAGATATCCTACGGAGACATGAAGAAAAGAAAGAAACATTGTATGACAAAATAGAGAAGGAACTCATGGAGATACATCAAGCTATCCATTCAAGCCATGTAGTACCTACTGCACCTTCTTCAGTGAAAATTGTAGAATTGGGGGATGATGCCACCCAATTACGACGGTTATCAGATGCAAAAAAGTCTCAACTTCGTCGAGCCCAAAAAGAAAAGGAGTAGGCTACATAATCCACAAAACAAGAAAAGGAGGAGGTCTTAGAGTAACTTTGAGTTGCCGAACAGGAGAAGGATGAAATCAGGGCGATGTTCGAGGAGGACAAAGCGAAGATGCAAAGAGAAAAAGACTAGCTGTTAGCAGAGAAGACTGTTTTCAAAGAGGAACTGGCTAAATAAATTTTCTCTGTGTCGGACTTGGCACAAGAGGAACTAGAGTCAACTGAAATTCAAGTGGGGAAGCTCACCGAAGCCATTCAACAGCTTCAAGAAAGAGTAATGGAGCTGGAAATACAAGCAGTGTCAAGCAATCTACAAGAAGTGCGCAACCAAAGGGAGGAAGTTTCCAGGAATGCAGTATAAAGAATCATGGAACTCACCTCAGACTGTAAGAAACTGAGTTATTGGAGTGCATACAACTATGAGCACTTTGCAGAATACCCAGAGATAAAGAAACTAGAAGCACAAATCCAGGAGGCAAAGAAGCAGGCATCCACCGTGCAAGTGCATATGAAGTTTCTTACTGCAGTCATGAAAATGAAGCGGTCATAGGAATAACATGCAGTCCAACAGTAGGTTACTACCATCAAGAGAAAATTCATGGAGGTGACATAGAGACTCCAGTCGGTGCAGAACAAAGCTTGCATTCATTTTGAAGAGATTGAAGGCCAAGGCTCGTAGCTAGACCAAGTAGTTGCGATAGTATAACAACGCCTGGAAGGGAATGTTACAGAGCAATTAATTCAGGAGTTCATTGAGCAGGAGGCTCTAGCAAAGCAGCTATTCAAGGAAGCTCAAGCTAAGCTTGAGGCCTTTGAAGCATCCTTGCCCATATCTGAGTGACTCGGGACGAGTCACAGGTGAGTGTTGGGGGCTTGTTGGCCTTAACCAAGTTTTGAGGAAACATTGGTCATGTTAGACCAGTTTTGGCACTTCGACAGGTTGGTTGAAGATGGAGTGCCCAGGTGGAGTGGAGATCATGGGATCTCTCTTGTTTTACGGGCTTTTAGACCGAGAAAAGGGTTTTTAGGGTTTATGTAATGGGTTATGGGATGTAGACCCATGGTTTACCCATGTTTAGGCCTATTTGTAATTGTATAAATAAGTAGCTAAGCGATGTAAGAAGTATATATGATCGCCTTAGTACATGACTACTAGTGGCTATGTGCATGATAGATTGATTTTGTCTTAGTGCAAGAAGTGTAAGTGCTCTGTGCTATTGAGGAGTTGTCTTTGTGCCTTGAAATGACTTTGAGGAAGGTGGATCTAGTGTGTTGTGCACAAATCACCTATCCACTGCGGAGTTGGGCTTTGTGGCTTTGTGAATAGGAGAAAATGAATGTAAGGAAATCAAAGACTAATAAAGAAGAAGAAGAAGTTGGTGGGTGTATCTCCACACTAGGGTGAACCACATATATCTTGTGTCTTGATATGATTTGTGTGATGTTGCTTATTTGATTATTTTATTAGTGTTGTTGATGTTATGTATAATGAGTGCATATGATTTTGTAGCTTAGTTCTTAGTGATGTGAATGGATTCTAGGTCTGAGATAATGATGTGTGCTAAGTGATTGGAAGTGTTAGATCTTCTTTATTACTACCCTGCTCTATAATGATGGTTAAATTTGCGATGTAAATGAGGATCATAATCTCATGCATATTGTGGATAAGTGCTTTGTTAAGTATTGTAATCACAGATCTGTGTCCCAACTTGGTTGTAGACACTTGAGTCCTACAAACCCCCCTGCCTCTAACTCGGGTGAGACTTCATCTGCTTCGCAGGTGTTGTCAAAAGGGTTGGTAATTAGGGTTTTTTTGGTACGTTGTTGAAGTGTTGAACCTTGGGTTTTCCCCTGTGCCAACAGTGAAGGGCAGGGTGCATCCTCATTGACCCAAAAGGAAAATTAAATTTCTTGTTCTATAGACTAGAATTTGAATGCACAAACAACATCGTCGAGTATGAAGCTCTAGTACAAGGTATAAATAAAGACATAGACTTAAACATTAAAGAATTGAAGGTTTTCAAACATTCTAAAATCATCATTAGACAAGTGGGGAACACTATACATTGTAACTCTCCCCACCTGAGGAATTACCAACAAGAAGTGCACATGCTAATAGAACATTTTGAAGCCTTCAACATTACAGCAATCCCCAGAACAAAGAACACTCTTGTTGATTCTATGGTCACTGCTACCTCAAGGATATCACCTCTATACTACTATGAAGCCTCCTAGTTCACTGGGGAGATACTCTACAAACCATCGGTGCCCAATAATATTTCTAATTGGAAGGTATTTGAAGGAGATGAACAAATCATAAATTATTTGATCAATCGGGATAATTTTAAAGACTTGGCTAGTGACGATGAGGAATTCTAGGAGAAATTAGCAGAAATTGGTCCTCATACAGATCAACCGACTGACAAACCAAGGTCTCACATGATATCTAAGGGAGTAGCCAATTTAGACAACCTTTTTGACCTAAGGGAAATATTTAAAGGGTAAAAGAACGCAAAGATGATGAGTTCTTTTCCCATGCACGAAACTATAAATCTAGGAACCCCATGTTAGCACCAGAAGTCACCTCTAGATTGCAGCAGAGGTAATCCCAATACCCATCAATTATTTATGTCATGGGATGGAAGTTGGTTTTAATGTGGATGGTTGATGTCCAAAACTCAACAACATGAAATATATTCAACACATAACTGGACAATAAATGCACAAGGAAGCGAGGGCCACATTAAATTCAGTCAGGAAATAGAGTTAAAGCGAGAGCAGAGGGAAGACTTAAGAGAAAGGTGAAGGAGAATGATTTGGGCATCATTCCTTCCAGCATCTCATAGAAGAAAACCCAAGCTCAACAGAATTCTTGAGATCAAATTCAGACACTGAAATATGTCTCCAAGGGACACATTCACAGTTGCAGTATGATCAAACCTCCATCATCCTACAACTGCAACAAATCAACTGGATCCTCCATGCCTGAGCCATTCAATGTAAGAAGGTAGAATGTTGGGGGGGTTCAATATGGATCTTGCACTGTATATCTGAGTGCACAAATCTCATCCATCTAGATCTATGTGCCCCTTAGCACCAGGCGCCCGAGCATAGGATAAGTGGAATTTAATGGGTTTTTAGCCCCTTTTCTTCACATTATGCCACCCAAGGGCCAAATAAAATGGGGAAAACACCCCATACAATAATATGTGATAAAATTAGGCTCCATGGGGGATAAATTCCTCCCTGTGAGGCTCTAAGATCTCTTTTGCAGTTCCAACCGCCTTATGCATTGGGTTATGGAGTCAAGCTCAAACACCATGCCGAGGAATACATGCTGATGAATAAAAAACAAAAATAAACAGACAGGGGAAGCATAGGATATTATTTATATACAGTCCTAAAATAATTGATTTTTGCATGGTTCTAGGTGAAAGCAAATTTCCACCATAGACATTCAAGTAACTTCCTGACTAGAAGTTCTCTTACTCTGTCAGTGATGAATAACAAATGATGCAATAGTAAAAACATAATGATTACATCCTCCATCTTCTCTCCCAAGGATGAAATTGAGATAAATATAGGTGGCTCCAAGATATGAAGAAAATTCAACTCCAAGTACTCATTGACGGGCTTATAGAATGAGTGGAAAAATCCAAAATGTTTATAGAAAAAATCCTTCTCTGCTCCACAACTACTCAAACAGGGTTGAATATCACTGGTAGGCACAAGTGGATGAGGAGCTAATGTAGGCTGACTGATCTCAGGCGATGGCTTCTCACCTATAGGCTCTTGGCAGGATATAAGTCGCCCCTTCTGCTGCTCCTCTCCTCCTTGGCTCTCCCAAGGATTAGAGTCATAATCATCATAAAAAGGACCCAAGGGAAAGTTCTTCTCTTGGTCTTCTGTAGGCCCAGGATGGTTGATTTCCTCATGATAATTTTCTTTAATGAATAGAGGAAAAGGATCTGTTGTATGTTCCTATAAATCCTACATATCCAACTCAGAATCTGATTCGTAGATGTCATATACAGGATTGATTCTCCCAGGTTGAAAAATTGTGATGCAGGGCTTTGTTGCTCCTCATATGAATAATCTTCAAAGGCTGAAACATCAAGCACATTAGGAGAAGAATGCAAGGCCTCTACAACTATGGAATCTTCATCATCTTCCTCAGTAGAAATGCCAAGAACTTCTGCCCCAAGGATTGGAGAATCCTCTGGATCATCATATGAGTCAAAATTAGGATTCTCATATTTAGGATTTGCTAAGCCCTAAATAGTGGCTCGTTACCCCTTAATTGGGTCATATTACATTATTAATGTTATATGACCCAATTAAGGGGTACCGACAAGATATCAATAGCACTGTGGTTCTTCTGAAAAATTCTGAACAATGTTATTTTATTTATGTCGGCTTTATTCCGTTAGTTGTAATTATACCTCCTAGTCTCTTATATATACCAACGAGACATTTTCATTTGGAATCATTGTGTAATTGTACATTTATGTGGGAATAAGGAGGTTTCCCCATCAAAGAGGCTTATTATATGAATTTCTCTCTTTTTCAAGGCATTGAGTACTTATTCTGAGGTTTTTCTATGCTATATTGATATTTGTTTCTTAACATATGGTATTATACCTCAAGGTCTTGGGGTTTCGCTGCTACATTTGAGGCACCTTGGAATTTTTGCTATAACTATTTTTCTACAATGTTTCAAAAGGAACGACTTGGAGGATATTTATTATACGGATCAAGGTACGTTGGGTTACAATTTCAGCTCCTGAGGCCTTATACTTTTGGATATAAAACCTGTGAAAGATAGGGTTCTAGAATCATCCTGAACTGAGTGATTGCGGAATTTTCGCTATAAAAGTTTTTCTGTAAAGTTTCAGACCCTGAAATATAGAGGCTATTTACATAAATTAGTAAGTTATATGTGGTAAAAAGTTCAACTTCTAGGTCATATTATATTTTCACATACACCCTATGGAAGATAGGGTATCTCACTAGTCCTATTGACTAGTCTCAAGAAGGTGTTCTGGGTAAAAAAATCATAAATTCTTCCTAGAGTATCCAAATTGAGTGACACCAGTTTCATTGGATAGTGGATAGTCTGTAGTATTTCTGGTATGAGTTTCAGAATTTTATATCAATTGTTTTGTGCGGGGTACGCTATACAAGTGAGATATCCTGGAAAGACAAAAAATCATCAAGTTGTGGGAAGTTACTGTAAATTCCATTTGGCACATCAAATTTTGATTAGAATTGTGGAATTTCAAAGAATAAATATCATAGAACTAAAAAAAATAAAGTTTCCCAGAAGGGGCAAAACTTTGGAGATACAACAACAGAAATATTGTCTAGCAGAACCACCTCAAAATCAAGGTTCAAAAGTGATACCTATCTAGCATGCCACCCAAAAAGGGAACTTTTACACCAAATAAGCCTCCAGACAATCCTACATGGACTCTTGATGAAGGTGAAGAAATGCGTAGGGACATAAATGATTTACAAAAGAAGATAGTAACAAAATATGAAGTACAAGAGATGATGGATTCAATAGAAGCTAAGTTTGAGGCAATAAATACTAATATGGATGGCTTGAAAGGGGAGATCATGTAAGGATTGAAAAACTTCCTAATAGAGAATACACCTAAAAGTAAAAATGTATCCCATGAAATTCATGATGAGGACACAAGGAAGGTGAATCAAGAATGGAGAAACTCCAACTTAGGGTTGAAGACCAACCATGTTCCTAAGATCTATATGAGGAAGTTTGATGGCAAGGACCCAATCACATGGATACTTCAGATGGAGCAATTCTTTGATCTACATAATGTGCCACATA
>JZKD02S2111453.1:104994-124009 GCA_000966675.3 Picea glauca | reverse complement strand
GAAGAGAGATACACTCTCCAAAAGCACAAAACACACAATAGAATCTTGTGTTAGGGAGTGTTAAATTCCATTTGCAACATCTTGTCCTAGGAATCCCTTCTCACACAAGGGTCAAACATGAGGTCGCATTGCTATTGATAGAGTTACTTACCCTGCTTTGTTGATATCAGTGTAGAGATTGCACGTATTACGGGGATCACCTGGAGGTATACACACAATGATGAGTGGAAGCCTTTTGAGTTGATTTCAGGCTAGATACCCTGCCCTTGCATGTGGATCGGATTGTGGACTATCCCCCCAGGATTTATTGTTGTTGGTGGTGACCTTAGTGGCCTATCTTTCTAGGTTCTTACATGAGGTGAATGTGAAGGGGAAAGTCTTCACGGTACCTGGAATTGACGTTGACCAAACTCACTCGGGCTCCTTGGAGGGTATACCCATGATTATGTGTGGGAGCTTGCACTAGGGTGTAAGTCCGTTAAGCAGGTCATCAGTGTAACTTTTCCACCCTAGCCCAGCCCTTTCTAGTCTCATTGTTGCGACGTTGGATTTCATCACCAACTAGTGGCTTCAGAATTAGAAGGTCTTGTTTGCTTGGTGTTGCTTCCTAGATTTTGTTTACTAGCACATGTTGTTTGTTTCTCGAAGTTGACCATAAGATTTTCTTCGTGAAGTTTGTCACTCATTTACAATAGCTCCTCCACGTCGTTCACGTAGAATGCAGGGTTTATCTCTAGAGAATCTGGAAGCTTCTCAACCCTTGCCTACAAGTACACCTAAGGGCTCTCCTTGACAAAGTGAAGTCATAGTCGTCACCACACCACAAGTGGAACAAACTGACTCTCTAAAACATTTTCGAATTACAAATACTCGAGAAGACTTTCGACTTCATCCCGATTCTAAGAGACGTTTTATGTGAGCAAACTCTTCCGGAGACTTGATTGTTTTGTATTCTAGATCTTCGTCTGGACCTGGGGACCAAGATCCTTTTTGGTCTACGGGTGTTTTTCGACGGGACCTTTTTGGTCCAGGCTCACCTGTGATTTTCGAAATCAACCCACCTGTGATTTCTGAACTCTCTAGTATAGAGACAGTACTGGTGACTACCGCTTATCACTTTATCGTCCCTGTCGAAATGGCCCATCTCACAGCTACTACGAGTGTTTCAACCGGGTTTACTGCGGTTAGTATTTCTCCTATCAACACATCATGAATGCCCAATGTCACTCAGACACTACCACCTGGATACCGTGCATTGAATGCTTCCATTCCCACTCCTACGCAAACTCCATCCGACTCTCCTGGTGGTCCTTCTTATTTTGGGCACTTTCTTCCCAGTTTTGTTCCAACACTCCCTCAATTTCCTTTTGGAGGCCCTTCTTTGTCTTCTACTAACAATCTTAATCCTAGTGGCCCTATTCCGTCATTCACTCCAAATTACCAAATTCCGGTTGGTGGACAATTTCACCAAGGTGGTATGACTCAACCCCCTCTCAGTGGGAAAATTCCTTTTGTCACGCAAGTCCTAATTGGAACACAACCCCCAATTGGAACATTTCCCCCAATTGGAACACCACCTTAGATGGGAGGACCAACCCCACCTTATGGGAAAAACATACCTCCTTCCTTGGCCCAGTATTGAAATCAGTTGATACAAAATCCTTCTCAAACGACTGGGGGCAATAGTTTCTAGCTGTGTCCGTAACACCCCCTAGTATGGGCCAACCATATCCAGGTTCGTTCAATCCCATTTGGGGGGCGAATGCTCAAACTCAAGCCCATGTTCTAGGGTATACTCCTATGAGATACTATCCTCTCCAACCACCACTGAATATGCCTGGGTATTCACATTATATGCAGACTGCTTATGGTCCTACTGGTTTGCCGACAGGGCTTCCTCCCCAAAGCCACCAGTACCCACAGGTGAATTGACAGTTACCCTTTCTCGCCACTTTGGATCTTATGGATTTGTCAAGGATTTTAAATGATCCTATTCGTCACTCTCCCTAATGTCTTGTTATACCAGCCAAGATTCCATCGGACATTCCTAAATTCGACGGCAAAGCGAGAGAGGACCCAAACAATCACATTATGACTTTTCACCTATGGTGCTCATCCAACTCTTTGATGGATGACTCTATTCATTTACATATTTTTCAATGAACCCTCACAGGTTCTGCTACGAAGTGGTATATCGAATTGCCACGAAGTTTCTTATCTGACTTCAACACCCTAGCTATGGATTTCCTTATGCATTACCAGTTACCGATCCATTATGACACAGGGACCGAGATTTTGACTTCCTTCAAACAAAACAAAGGCACTCATATATCTTATCACATCCATAAGTGGCGAAGGATATGACGTATCATTAAACTTGAGCTCCCCGATCAGTTGTTGGCTGAGTGGTTCACCAAATCATTTGTGAAAAACATCGATAAGGACATTTCCATGGGTGGCGTAGTCACTAAAGAGCAGGATATAAGTCGTGCTCAATATATTGACCTCGTTTATTCACAAACGGGAACCCTTTACGATTTACTACCTGACTTACCTCATCCTTCTACTTCCAACACTTCTACTAC
Source organism: Picea glauca (assembly GCA_000966675.3). Classification (NCBI taxonomy): domain Eukaryota; kingdom Viridiplantae; phylum Streptophyta; class Pinopsida; order Pinales; family Pinaceae; genus Picea; species Picea glauca. The sequence goes on along the minus strand of JZKD02S2111453.1, from coordinate 121,424 downwards.
TCCAACTGCCTCGCATGCAGTTGATGGTGTGGTTGGTACTGCTCAAGCCCAACCACATTCTATGTCAAGCGCAAACCTTAAATATGCTTCTTCTAATGTTCAAAATGCTCTGTCTCCTGCCCCTCCCACCGGCAAGACTTCTGAGGTAAATGCAGTTCAATCTACCCCTGTCGGTAAAAACAAATCTAAAAAGGGGAGAGGTAAGAATAAGGAGGGAAAAAATAATTCTCAAGCAGAGCAAACCAAAACTACCCCTGTTGATGACCAGGATAAGCACAAACCACAATACCCTTGTCTTATCTGTGGTGATGATCACTACATGAAGGATTGTCCACGATGTGCCGAGGTCACTAAGTTCCTTCAAGGAACTCCAAAACCACCTGCACCGACCGTTTTGTCACAAACCTTCCCATCTCAACAACAGGCTCAGTTGGTCATCCATGACCAACCCTCCTCTTCTACTACATCATATATTTTGATGTGTACTAGCAATTCTAAGCAGAGCAATATTTCACTCACTACTCGGACCAAAAATTATTCTCCCTATAAGGAGAAGGTTGATGATCTACCACCTTCTTTGGCACAACCCTCTCCCGCGACTCCACCTACCAACGGTCCTCTTCATCTCAAACGACCGAGCCTTGACACAGTTCTATGACCCCCCCCAAAAGGCGTTGTTCGGAAATCAGCTTTCAATCCTCACATTTGTGCTGCCTAGAAATATAACATTGTTGAAGATCTAACTGAAGCACCTTCTACGATGTCAGCCCTTGAAGTCCTTCAGACTTGTCCCGTACAACGAAAGGCACTGTTGAAGGCTATCGGTGGAATCGATTCGATGGATACAAACTTAATAATATTTGACTTGGAATATCACATTCCAAGGTTACCCCCTCAACTTTCATTCCAGATCCAAGTGGTTGTCTCTGACAAAAAAATTTGTCGCACCATTATCGATGAGGGTGCCTCAACCTGTGTTATGTCTCTTGCTTGTTGGAAATACATTGGCTCTCCTTCTTTGAATGAATCCCAGAATACTCTTAAAGCCTTCAACAACTCTGGTTTTAATCCCTACGGTGTCCTTCCTTCATTTCCTATCACGTTAGAAGGAAAAATGGTCCAAGTCAAAGTGGAAGTCTTTGACACTCCCCTTGATTATAATATTTTGCTTGGCTGCAGATGGATCGATTCCATGCGTGCAGTTGTGTCGACCCTTTTCTGTGTAGTATGTTTCCCTCATCAAGGAAAGGTTGTCACCATTGATCAACTAGCCTTCTTCAATTCTGATACCCGTACTAGCAACGTACCGTTTATTTCTAAAACCCCACCGGGTTATGAGAACGTCAGTGTAGGAATTTTAAAAGACTCTTCATTAATGGGTACTTTCCCCATTCCACCACCCGATGTTCCACACTCGTTTGTTGCTTCTATCAACATGATCTCCACTTCGCCTCACGAACTTCCTGCATCTGACGACTCCTGGATAGTACCTGACCCTGGAGATCATCCTTGTTTCGGTGACGCAATGTCGTTAAGTCCGGTTGAATCCGCCTATCAGGCCATTCAATCAACAACACCTTCTTCCCCCTCTCTTGGTGAGTTGTCTCCCGATCATTTCCATTTTATTTTTCCCACTAATGAGATGATCATGTCTGTCATGGAGGACACCCCTTGGGATGATGGACATCATCATTCCATCCTCTTTCTGGAGAAACATACCATCGAGAACTACCAACGGATCTCGACTCCGTCGACCGTTGTTGTCATCTCCATCATTCCTGAGTCTGCACACGATGTGTTTTCCGAAGGAAACTTAAGCAATATCTCGCCCACTATTCCCCTTGACATATCCATCAAACTTGGGATTGTCAAAAATGTCCACATCGGAGCATCGTGTTCTTATGACAAAATCATCACCTACACCTCCCTTTTCAAAGAATTTCGTGACATCTTCTCCTGGAGCTACGAAGAAATGTCGGGTATCGACCCTGCGATTGTGATACATGAGATAAAGACATACCCCGACGATAAACCCTTCCAACAACGCCTTCGTCTAGTTCACCCACGTAAAGCAGCTGCTATCAAGCTCAAAGTCGATAAACTTCTAAAAGCCAGCTTTATTTATTCGATGGCTCTCACCGACTAGGTTTCCAATCTTGTCCCGATTGACAAGAAACAAGGAACCATTCATGTATGCGTTGATTATAGGGATATCAACAAAGCTTGTCCCAAAGACAACTTTTCTACCCCTTTCATCGATCAGATTGTCGATGATTGCACCAGAAGTGAAATGTTCTCTCTCATGGATGGTTTCTCCTGGTATAATCAAATCAACATTATTCCCGAGGATCAACATAAGACTGCTTTTATTTTTCCTTGGGGTACTTTCGCCTATTGGAAACTTCCTTTCGGTCTCAAGAACGTTGGCACAACTTTTCAACATGCTATGTCTTATTCTTTCCATGATATGAAGCACATTGTTCAACCATATTTGAACGATTTACCCGCTCATTCAATGCACCGAGTCGATCACCCAACCCACCTCTGAGCCATTTTCGTTCGTTGTCGATTCTATCGTATATGTTTGAATCCTCATAAGTGCGTTTTTTGTGTGGAATCCGGTCACCTTATAGGTTTTATCATTTCACATCAAGAGATCCGGGTGGATCCTTTAAAGGTTGAGGCGATTCTTAATCTCCCTCGTCCTTCTACTCTTCGCCAGTTACAAAGTTTGCATAGGAAAGCAAACTTTCTTCATTGTTTTATCCCAAATTATGTTGATATAACTCGTGTATTTACGCGGCTATTAAAAAAGGATTTAGAGTTCGTCTGGGATACCATTTCCAACAATTCTTTTGAAGCTTTGAAGTTGTCCTTAACATGAGCTCCGCTTCTCTTCCCCCTTGATTACAGTCGCGATTATTTCCTTTACCTTGTTGCCTTGGATTACACCATTGGCATGGTTCTCGTCCAAGAGGATGATGCTAACGATGAACATGTTATTTACTACTTGATTTGAAGCCTCACGTCGATTGAAATCAAGTATTTACATGTCACGAAACTGGCCTTGGCTGCTATCCAATCCGTCCAACGCTTCCGACACTATATCCTCTCATGCAAGACTACAATGATTTCTCATTGCAACCCTATGCAACACATTCTCACCCGTCAATTGCTAGGGGGAAAATACTCCAAATGGATTGTGATACTCCAGGAGTTTGATTTGGAATTCGAGCGCGCCAAGTCTAAGAAGTCCTTAGTCTTTGCTGAGTTGATATGTGACTTTCCCCATTCTGCAATGGAAAATGTAGCAGCTGATTCATTACCCGATGAATCTCTTTTCCTCATTAGAACTTATGATCTTTGGTATGGTGATATCATTATATATCTCCAAACCCATACTTTCTGGCCAACTTTGTCCCATACTGAACGACGTCGCATACGCTACCAAGCTCGTCAATACATTATCCTCAGGGATACTCTTTATCGTCGGGGAATTGACTCTGTTTTTCGACGTTGTTTAACATTCGAAGAAGCTAAGAAAGATCTGAATGACTGCCATTCTGGAGCCTGTGGTGGTCATATGCCTAGGTATGCTACTTCCCAGAAGATCTTAAGAACAGGGTCTTTTTGGCCTTCATTATTTAATGACTGCATCATCGTCATTCAAAAATGCCATGCCTGCCAAACCTATAATAACAAGATATGGTCACATCCTGCTCCTGTTCACCCTGTGGTATCAGTTGGTCCCTTTGCAAAATGGGGAATCAATTTCATGACATGTCATCCTCACTCAGCCAGGGGGCATGGTTACATTATTGTAGTCGTCGATTAGTTTACGAAATGGGCCGAGGCGATGCCGGCATTTGACAACACTGGAAAGACCGTAGCTTTATTCCTTTTTAATCACGTCATAGATCATTTTGGTGTTCCCCAAGATATCGTCACTGATCACGGTAGCCACTTTAGGAATTTTATGATGTTCGAACTTACTGAAAAGTTGGGTCTTCTCCATGATAACTCAACGCTCTATTACCCACAAGCCAATGGCCAAGTCGAAGTGATTAACAAAGTTCTCATCACTATTCTTCGACGAATGATAGGGATTCATAAAAAAAGTTGGCACACAATGTTTTTTTTGGCATTGTGGGTGTACCGGACATCCGTCAAGTCTGCTACTGGGTTTACACCTTTCCGGTTAGTCTATGGTGTGGAATCCATTCTCCCGATTGAATGCGAGATACCCTCTTTAAAACTAGTTGTTGAAATCCTACCCAATACTTTTGTTGAGGAAGAACGTCTATTGTATCTTATGCGATTAGATGAAACTCGACGCGATGCCACCCTAGTCATCGAATCTCATAAAAAGTGTGTCAAGGCCCAATACGATAAACATGTCAAGCCTCGCGTTTTCTCCAAAGGTGATCTTGTTCTTCTCTATGAACAAGATCGAGCTATGTTAGGAGATGGGAAATTTGAAGCCATGTGGCGAGGTCCTTATATCGTTCAATGAGTTTTGGAAAAAGGATCTTATGAGTTAGTAGATTATGATGGTATCCCTTTGAGTGAACCCAGGAATGGGTTGTACTTGAAGAAGTACTATGCATAAAATCATTTGTGCATGAGTACTTGTATTTTTAATGTATCATACTTCTCGTGTGTTACTATAGCTTGCTTTTGTCGTTATCTAGTCTCTACCCTTATGTGACGTTGTGTTTGATTTCCAGATGTCGAAGTCTTTGCTACCCTATATTGACTTCGCTGATGGTGCTAGCCATAGTACTCAAAACCTTTCTTCTGCTGCGTGGGCAATTTACACCCCTACAAATGAACTTGTCTCCTTACGAGGTGTGTGTCTCGGTCGTGAGACCAACAACATTGCAGAGTATAGCGCCATTATTGAATTATTGGTTGATGTTATCTTGCTCGGAATCCGTCATTTGGTTGTGCGACTCGATTCGCAGCTTGTAGTAATACAGTTAAGTAATGTCTATACTATTCGAAGTCCTACTTTGTTAAGGGTATATTTGCAAATTCACCTCTTGGAACGTTATTTTGATTACATTGAATATCAACATATTCCTAGATGTCTAAATACATTAACAGATGCATTGGCTAATTATGTATTAGACAGATATTTGAATCATTTATAAATCAATCACATCAATATTCACACAACACATGATAAACCGGTAGAATCCGTCTGTATATATAACGATCAAAAGAGTTTTTTATAAAAAGTTTTGTCCGAAGACCAAAATGTCAAAATATGAAGCTCATAACTTCTACAAAGTGACGTCATGGATGACGTTCATGGTAACACACAACTGCCTGGGAAACTCTACGAAGAATTTGACTCATGGATCCTGACACTCCTACAATATGACATTGATCGCGTCATGGAACCTCTTCAAGAGGCATGTCTGGAATATCTGCGGTCAGGCCCTCTAGATTTTGTTCCACTACTTGATAATCCTCGGCATATTGTGGCACTGCCACTACTTCTCCTTGCCGTTGAATGTGAGAAGTACTAGGAGGTCGGTAAGCTCCAACATCTGTGTCATCAAAAACAAATTTTGTATTTAGTCTATGGATGAACATATAAAAAATATTTGCATATGAAAAATTCACAAAAACATTTAAAAAGAAAAAATGTGTGTACTTCTTACCAAGTTCCCCCCACTGAGCATCCTCTGGCAGTACTAAATCCGGATCTCCTCAAAAATCCAACCCGACATAAGCATAGTCATCAACCATCAACATCTGTGGTTGAAGCCAGTCAAAGAAGGTATCATCATACTTGATGATCGGTCCTGCTACATGCCGAGCCATGAGCCGATACCATCTCAGCATCCTTGGATCCCTAGGAGCCGGTAAATTCCACTCAACCTGCAGTCTCAGTAATGGAACTCTCTCAAGGAAGAAGGAAACTAACAAATATCCGTACCCGAATTGCTTCAGGTCACCTCGTCTGCATTTGGTCAACTTCTTTTTTATACTATGAAGCACTGCATCTTCCCAGTTGAAAACCTGAGGTTCAATACACTTGATGGCATACTGGAAGTAACTTTGTAGTGCCATGTGAGGAGAAGAACTCCCAGCCATCCGATCTATGGTGAATAGGATAGTACGGAGGGTCAAATCTCGTACCCCCCAAATAGCTACTTTTCATTTCTTTCTCTTTTCCTCGGGAACACAGTGTAAATGACAGTACTCACTCATGGGTATCCCACCACCTCTTCCACCAGTTAGGCTCACATAGTGCCTGCACCATGATAGTCTAGTAAAAAAGTAAATGTCCTCAATATCTAAGGACAGTGTGTGGACCTCCACATGAAATACCTGTTGATCGGGATCCCACATATGCACAAGGTACTCTAATAACCTGACTTGGGCCCTCATGCCCGAGATACGAAAGTACTTCAGGAGGCCACAGTTTCTCAAAGCAGCAATAGTAGGTGGATGATTTTCAGAAATTGCATTGTCTTCTTCATGCTTTCTTTCGCACCATTCAAGAACCATTTTGATGGCCAATTATCTGCATAAGAAGCACAAAAAGAAGATTAACAAATTTTTTCATGAATTAATTCTCTCTCATTGAGTAAAACTTAAGAAAATTTTTGTGCTTTGTGGTTCTCGCAGGTGCCCTTTGGGAATAGTGCGAGAACCTCACAGGCTACTGTGGGCTCACCTGCGAGAATGCCCCATTCTCGCAGGTCCTGTGTAGCCGACCTGCGAGAATGGCAGAGTGCAAGTAGGGATAATAAACCCAACTCATAAATGAATTTTTAACCAATGGAAATGCAAAATTAAACCATGAAAGAGTAAAGGACAAAGAGCCTACCTCACTGTCGCTGACGGCTCGCTGAATGGACGCTCATAAATCCTGCAATCTGAAGCCGAACTTCGAGGGTAAAAGAGGGGTTTTTGAGCTCAAATAGTGGAAAAGTGAAAATGATATGGTAAAAAAAGTTTTTACTCCTTTTTATTTACTTTTACCATGTCATTTGTTTTTTATGATTATTTATACATTAAACCCTAATCCCTAATGTCCTTTTGAGTGTAACTTTTGCAGGCGTAATGACTTCGATGTTCATATACAGGGATGCAGACATAATTTTCTTTTTCCATCGCATGTTTTGATTGTTTTTTATGGTTTTTGTATAAAACCTCAAGCGTGGTCTTTGTCCGTTCTCACGCTTGAAAATACATGAGAACAAAATTGAGCATACTTTTATCACTTTTTCGGGCTCAACAAGGTTATATGAAAAAGGAACCCCCCTGGAGTCCTCTTTAAGCTCTTTTCAGACTCTCTAAACATGAAAAGATAGCCGAGCGACCTTGCTATTTTCATGCTCGATAAAGTATTTGAAGAAAGGGTTTGGTGAGCGATAATTTATCTCTTTTTCGGTCTCATCGGACTATTTTAAGAAAAAGGAACTGAGAGAGTTCTCTTTCAAGTGTTTTTCCAGACTCTATAATCATGAAAAACCTTCGAGTTTTCTATCTCTGGACTCGTTAAACAAACATTGACAGACCCATAATGAGACCGAACCACTCCTTATTAGGGTTCGTTAAACATACTCTGAAGGACTTATCCAAAGGATAATCTTATATCAACAAGCATATGTTATCCTCCTCAATCTTGCGTAAAAATAAAGAGGTGCTCGCCAGAAATGGTGGGGGAAAATTTGGGAAAGGGATATGTTATCATCTTCGTATTGATTGGCAGTAAGTGTCGCTCTTGAACATGACACCCCCTATTCATCATTTATATCCAGTTTGGTAAATCCATTTGTCTCTCATTCAATTTGCTACAAGATCATTCCCTGTGTCATCTTTGAGTCAATGCTGCCAAATCGTTGGTCGTGTCATTCATATGTTCAAGAGAAGTCCATCTGAAACCTCTATTGAGTCGGCCATCTGCAGTTGTCCATTCTCTCTGTGTTGGCCTTCCCTATGTCCAGTCCAATTTACATCATACTTTGTTTCACCTTCAAAATCAGTTACTCATTTCATGTCATTGATGGGGGATGCATCAAGGCCCTCCTGTGATGAGTTTTGTTCAGTCGACTTCAGCTCATTATCTGGAATCAAGACTTAGAAATTATTTGGTACCTTGGAGCTTGCATGCCTCAGTGGCAGGTTTCCTCGCTTTCGACAGTGGGTTTACATCATTGACCCCTGATCGAAATATTCCATCGGATGTTTGACTTCAACTCATTCATTCACACTCAATGGATTGTACTAAAGTACCTTGGGAGTCATTGACATTAATGGTGATTTCCCTCGCACTTGTTAACGGTTTTATCAATGACCGGTAATCAAGTGGTTTCTCCCATGTTCGACTTCAACACATGCAATCACATGGATAGATTCATACTTTGGGCGACGAGATTGAAGACCCTGGATATCATCTCTTTGTCTAGGTTGTGATGGATTATGTATAATCTGCGACACATATATCCACTATGTATGTCTCGTGGCTATGTCGTCTAAATTTGAAATTTCTCGCATAGATCCACAATGTATTCCTGGTGGCTATGCTATATTTTTATGACATGGATCCATAGTGATTGATTGGTGGCTATGACCTATGTCTACAATGTCATCCGTATATGATCTGAGTATGGGAATTCCTACCTCAGAATTGGTATATATGATATTCTGCAGATGCTTGGTTGTTCGCAGGTTTCCGATTAGGTGTGCTCCTAGTTCCCGACACACACATGCAGCTTACAAAGTCTTTCGACTGTCACTGATTCCAACCTCATACTTTGGGGGGAATTCTGTTACCCATGATTTTGGTCATCATGATGGTGTATTAATGATGGTGTACTCAGGATCTTCATAAGAACTTTCATCTCTTCCCAGAAAACCCATTTTTGAAGAGGGTTCGCACGCTGCTAGTATCCCAGGGTGCAAGAATGCCTGATTCTCGTAGGCCACCTTAAGCTGGGGTGCGAACTTCCTGCACTGTGTTGAATATCTAGGGTGTGAAATCTTCCTAAAGCATGGAAAAAGATGAATTCTCGATGTTTCTAGAAGGGAATCTTATAGAAGAATGGGTTGGCATTCGAATGGTTATCCTTGTACTGGATTCCCTAATATTTTGGGATCATTCTTATCCAAGTAACTATCTCATTCTCTCCTATATATTGAGGGAATTCTTATGGAAAAGGTTAAGCAAGATTCATTGGAGAATTGGTGAAAGAATTGTGTGAAGGACTTAGCTTGAACAGTAGCTTGAAGACTCCAGCAAGCCTATCAAGAGGTTTTGATCTTCTTCATACAAGGATTGAGCAAGTGTGTGTGTTGGAGCCAAGAGCCATCGAAAGGAAGCTTGTGACATCAAGGTGATCAGGTTGTAATATTTACTTTCAATCAATATGATACAGTGGCATGTCCCTTTCCCATAAAGCTATTCTCACTTTATTGTGTAACTCGTTGATCATACACATAAGTTGACTGTTGAATATATTTTGTTACCTTCACTTTGGTTGGTTTGTGTTGTCTTGGTCTTGACCTCACGAGAGCACCAGAGTGAAGAGGGAGAAACAGAGACCCTAGGAAGCGATATTAAGGTATGTTATTTGTTCGATCCTCCTAGTTAATTCAATGGTCAAAACTTAGGGAAAGAGTCATGTCCTGTCTTGTTTTGTTCTAGATCCAGGTGGATCTAGGGAGATTTGTTAGTGTCTGCACCTACCGATTAGTCTGATAACACCACAAAGGAAAAAATGATTAACATGGAGCATGCCAAGACATTTGATCTTATCAACGTAGAGATTGCAATCACATATGCCACCCTGAATAGAGAGAAAAGGGATGAAAGGGAGTTGGCCACTGTGCTGAAGGATTTGGAACATCTACGCCATTTGGTGAAATATTATCAAGACTTTACATAGGCCATGATGTTCTTGAGAAGTGAACTGCAAGATGTCTACAGTAAATTCACAATTGAGCGACACCTTTTCACTACAGGAATAGTTGATTTCCAAGAAGACACCCTCATGGCACTGGCAACGTGCAAAGATATGGAAATATGGTATGAGGAATCACATCAAGCAGTCGAAAGGATTGATTAGATCAGCATTGGTCAGTAGGGATGAGACGTTGAAGAGCACGACATTCAAGTACTAAGGGATAGCAACATCGATCACATAAAGAATTTGGCTGAATACTGTGTGCAAATGGCCCAAGAACCTCATCAAGAAATCCAAAATAAATGGTTCGGGTGAGAAATGAGATAGACCAAGGTCAACCGGGTGATGGGAGACATCGACCTCCCATAATTCGACACACCTGATGACTTTGTCGACTTGCATGACATAGTCAAATTACATGTCGAACAAGACTCATCGTGGGCTGCAGAAATAGAAAAGGTGGTGAACATGGCGCCATGTCAAGTGCAGCAGTTCATGGAACAACTGATCAAGGATCATACCATGTTGCATCATTTAAGTGCTAGAATAGTCAAGTATCTCACATGAGAAGTAGAGATAAAGGAGATCCTTTTGGCCCTAATGGACCAACACAGATTCTCGTATGCCAACACATGCGAGGATGTCTTCGTCAAATGGTCGGAGTATGAGAAGATTCATCCACTCAAGCGAAACCATTTGATGAGTCATATAAGACCGAGTGATGAAAGTTCTGTGTGGAAATGTTTTGTTTACTTATCTTGCACTTTTGATAGTTATTTTTAGTTAATAATATGTTATAAATAGGAGGATCGACCTGTTAGCATAGGTCGATGGTTTTTGCAAAGACCCTCATTTTTGGATAGTAAATAACTATTTTGGAGCTACCTTAATTGAGAAGTATTGTTTAGGACTAGAGACAAAGTGTTTCTATTTTTCATCAAAGGTGTGTGTGATTGGATCTGAAGAAGAATTATTTTTTATTTTATCTCATGAATGGATGTTGCAATGAGTAAGAGCCTCTGAATCTGTTGATAAAGTTATCTAATTCAATATTTTTATAGTTCTTGTCTCTAATGATGAAGAGTAAATCATTGTGTTAATATGTGATTGATGATTAGAGTTAAGGAACCTATTTTTATTTCCATCGTTTATTGCATGTATATTTTCTTTTGATAATCATATCTCAGTCAATAATTGGAACACCAACAAGTTAATGTATTAGTACTAGGTTTGTTGTACGTGTAAGAATCATTGTCTGGATGCTTGATTAGGAGGGTTATCTTGAGCTCAACCTTCTTCAGTAGTTAAGTCCTTCCCTCTTTGTTACCCAGTTGGTTTATACCAACATTTATCTTGTATCGGTCCCCCCTATAAGAGAAAATACAAAAGAGAACATTTAAACTGAAGGAGGAACTTTCACATGAATACATCCTGTCAATCACTATGTAAAGCCCATCGATTAATTAGTTGGATCGCAAGATCTGGAGAACCATTCCACCGTTAAACATTGTAGAGTCTAATTAGGCCTCAATGGCGGGTTTGGTTCCTACTTTTGAGTTAAATGGATTTAGGACCCCTCAACAGGTTGTTGTCAAAAAGGTATTGAGATCTCTACCAATGATATTTGATTCAAATATTTCAGCACTAGAAGAGAGAGAGGATCTAGCTACATTGACCATGGATGAGATACATGGGACCATCACAAATTATGAGAAGAGAACATATAAAGATAATATGATTACAAAAGAAGCAACATTCAAAGCATCCAAGAAGTCAAGGAAAAAGGGAAACAAAAAGGAAAAGTCAAATCACAGTTGCAGTGACATCTCAGAAGGTGATGAAGAAGTATCCAACTTCGTCAAAAGACTGATAAAGGGAACCAAAAATATAGAGGTAATATTCCATTGGTTTGTTTTAATTGTGATGGCATTGGTATTTTTTCAAACAAATGTCCCCATAAGAAAAATAAAAGGAATGAAGAAGACGATTCAAATAGAAAAAAAAACATACAAAGGAAAAAGAACCAAAAATAAATTTTCAAGAAAATATTTTGCATCAAAGAAGACAACACCTCATCAGATGAAGATGAATCTAGTGAAAGTGATACAAAAAGGTTTCTATTCATGGAAATAGAAGATTTATATGAAGAATGATTTGAAGAATAATATGAAGAGGCAGAATTTGACTACAAAGAAGAATTGTTAAGTTCCATAGAATTTATAAAATGAGAGAAGAAGAAAAAAAAGTCACTATTGGGCCCAAGATATGATCATCTTCATGACGTTATCATAAACCTTTTTCCATATGTATATATGTGTTTTTATCTTTCAAATGATATTTTTGAAGAATTTTATGGCAAAATGATATTATGGCATGAGGTACGTATAATTCGTGTTTTGTGATTCAATCAAGTTTAATTTATCATATTTTATGGTTTCCAAGAGTTAATTCATATTTTTCTGCTATTACAGGGAAAAAAGCACTATGTTTCTTGGTCTGACACTCGTTCCGGCACATGATCCAACACTTGATCTGGTACTTGATCCGACACTCATTCTGGCACCCAGTATTGCACAAAAATGCAAGGCAAGTTGGTGGTTATGGTATTGGAGGCCAATAGTGGACAAATAGAGCACATGGGTTTTGTTTTTCATTGCCCCCTCCAGCTACTAAGCTCAAGACAACTCGATTTCAATTGTCTAAAGAGGGCGATCATTGGGTTCCTCTGTTTTGTTAGTTATGGATGCATTTAATGTAATTTGTCGAATTTAGAGGTGGTTCGACCCTCCTGTGGTCAACCACCTGGGTTGTAAGATTATAAATACCAATAGAATGATCATTAGATTGTTAACCAAGTAGCATAAGCATTAGAATTGCAAGAGAAACGATTTTTCTCTGTTTCTAGTTTTACATTGCCAGAATAGTGCCAAAACTGCGTTTTTGGATTTTTATGGTGAATTTGGCCTACTGAGGTCGTGGTGTGCTTTTAGAGAGTGACCATGACTTGTTGGGGGCCCACAAGCAGTCTGGTAACTATCTTCATGTCTATTTTTCATTTTTCTAATTTAAATTGTCTTTTCATTTTCCTTTGCATGTATATTTTTATCTAATTAATTAGTTTGTTGTAGCTTATTGTTTTACTTATTTTTCCAGGTTAGATGATGATTTGTGATAGTATGTGTTGATTTTATAGATTAGAAGAGGCTTGCAAGTCTCTTAGTTTCTTTATTAATTTTGTGTGCAATTAAAAAATCTCTCTCTCATTATACTAACCCTGCATGTAGTTAGATGATAAATTGTGCTTTCTTTTATATTTTTACAGTCAAACTTAGAACAGATTTCTAATTAGAACAGAGCATAGTTTTAATCTGAGTTTCTTCTGACAAAGATTGATGGATGGATAGATTTGCTTCTAGTTTTTGAATCATATCTTGCTTACTTCAATTTTAGATAGATTTCTCTTTCTTAGTTATTGGTTAAATGTAATTGTCAATTCACTTTTTAATATCATGTTTTTAATTTTTGTTTTCAGTCATTTTCTTATCATAGCTTGAATGATTAAACTTAACATAGTATAGTTTCCTTTCACACAAATTCCTTTCATAGATTAAGATGCAATTGAATTTCTTAGTTGTATAATGATGATCTCATCATGATGTTAATGGTTTGTAGATGAATATGCAGGGTATTTAACATTGCTTTTATCATGGCTAAGTTTTCATTGGACTGTTTACTTCACACCTTTCATTTTTCCATTGAAATTAGTGTTGAGATTATACCGTTAGAACTGTCCTTTGTGGCTAAGTGTCATCGAGATATCATCTGTCACCACCGAAGGCATTCACACAACCACCAGCATTACATTTGAGTGTTTTGTAGATTAAAGATAGTTTCTTTCTTTCATAGATTAGAAGAGATAGTTTCTTGTTTTCATAAGTTTAGTTGTTAATCTTTCTTGCTTTCAATAGAACAGATTTCCCTTCATGCATTGCATTGAGCATTTAAATTTCCTTTCACGCAAGAGAAATAGTTTTGAATTAAGCATTTAGTTCACTTGCCTCTTAGGCTAGGTAGTTGTTCAATGAGAAGTCTTTTCTTACTTGTATTTTGCTTTAGTAGGTTAGTTAGGTGTTTTTGCTTGCTTGTCTATCTGCTTTAATAGGTTAGATAGGTGCTTTTGCTTACTTGCTTATTTAATTGCTTTCATAGGGTAGTTTCTCATTGAATGTAGGTTGGAAAGTTAAAGGTAGTTTTCTTTCATCATTTTCTTAGTATGCTTAGTAGTTTACCTTTGCTTACTGTCATGAACTAGTTTTCTTTACATAGAGTTTTCATTCTCTTTCTTAGGAACTATCGATCAGTCCTTGGCCCAAAAGTACTTAGGTTACCTAGTTTCAATTTTCTTAGTAGGGTTTGTTCATTAGATAGGTTTGCTTTAGTAGATTATCCCTAGATAGTTGTTTTCCGTAGTTAGACTATACTCCTACCAACCTTTTTACCTTTGGCATATATTTTTCTACAACTCTAAGTTTACTTACCCCGGGTTGACAATTTAATTGAGGGTAGTTTAGTGTCTTTTTTAGTACATATAAATCACCTAACATTTTGGTGTCGTTGTCGGGGAGTTGTCTTAAGGTAAGAGATTGTTAGGAAATAGATCATCCTTAGACCTTAGCATTAGCTTGGTGACGGGGGAGCTTTAAGACGAGAGGTAAGAACCTGCGCATCTGCTATGGCAAGTTCCCCCAAACCCAATAGTAGTTTTTATTTTTGTTTTCTTTCATGAATAAACCTAGGAATCAAATGGTAGATTTTTCTTTTTGTTTTTTCTTTCTTTCATGAATAGGCCTAGAGGCCCACAAGGTAGATACATTAAATCAAAATCAGACCTTTCAACTAAGGTTCCTTCCGATCTCTTTGGAGGAAGGAACGTTCCGCTTATAAAATCCACATACCAATACCGAAAAATAGGAGCTAGCTCAATCCAAAGAGATAAAATAGTCTCTGAAGGGACTAACACAGGGAGCACTATAGAACAAGAAATTGAAGCATCAATCATATTAGGACAAGAGGCAAGACCACTCGAGCCTTTTGCAGAACCAAACAATACAACTTTTTCTTTTACACCACCACAAGGAAATCCTAATTTTGATGATATGATAGACCCTAAATAGGTGAATATTTTGTTTGGTAGCTCATTCAATGTAATTATCTCTCAAATTGACACAGAAACTTGGGCACCAATAATCACAACCAGCTCAAGTAGAGTCCCAGACATCCAATCAGTAGGAAGACCTTTTCATCAAAGAGAAACTTTGTTCTCTTCAAAGATAAAACCACTTAGGTACTCACTTTTTGGAAACCAAGACAATATGGGTGATCAAGAGTACCATAACAATTTAAGACATGGGGAGGAAGAAGAAACTAGAAACCAAACCAAAACTACCTTCAGATTTCCGATTTTAGACACCACTCCGAATGCCAACATGAAAAATATTCCTCTCTCAGCACTGCCTACCTTTTATGGTAAAAATAGTGAATATCCATACACCTTCCTATTTGAATTTGACATCTTGTGTAGGAGGTACAACTATGTTCAATATGCCCATAAATTAAAACTCTTTCCTGCCACCCTCAAAGATTCTGCATTAAGATGGTTCGTGGGGTTGGGAGAATCCAGTATTAGGTCTTGGGAATCCATGAAAGACATCTTTCTTAAGAAGTACCAAGACCACTGCAAGACCAAAGAGTCTTTTAATGGCATATTTAAATTCCAATAGTTAGAAGACCATACCCTTGAAGACTATATGGAAATATTTGGTTACTGTTATCACTGAAATTTCGTCCGCACATGGCGACAAGAACTCCGCATCATCAAAACAGGACTGAAGTCATTCATGCCACAAGATTAATTCCACAGCATTGCAAAAGGGTCAAAAACTATACTAAGTGACCAAAAATTGAAGGGCGCTTTACAAAATCTGGGTGCGTGCGCATATACGCGTAACAACAACGTACAATGCATGCATGCGTGCACGACGTGCAACTGTTGGGCAAAAAACCCGCGCACCTGCTAAACGGCGCATTTATTGAAATTGGTCGGCCTCCCAACCACTAATGGATCAGCTCCCAAGTCGATTTGACACCAAATCCGATCTCAATCCGCATGGTGGGCTGGTCAAAGACCTAATTGAGCCCTAAAGAGCCCCTCTTCACACTCCAAAGAGGTTACATAAACACCCAATGCTAGGCTATAAAAATCCATGAATAACCATCACTTTCTCAAGGAATTCTATGCATTGTTATGTTGCCAAGATTGTTAAGGACTCATTCCTTGACAAGAACACATAGGCATCATTGCAAAAGAGCTATCCACCTCTCCCTTGAGGGGATAAGCTTGGAGTTCTTTCACCCACATTTTTCATCTTTTCATTGTAAGGAGAGCAAGCTAGTGAGGGCCTCAAGAGCCTTCCATTGGAGAAAGAAGGGACCCAAGTCCCCTTT
>JZKD02S2111453.1:87336-104944 GCA_000966675.3 Picea glauca | reverse complement strand
TAGATCAGCTTATACATTGGTGATAATCCAAAGGCACAATGAAGAAAGGGGACTTGGGTCCCTTCTTTCTCCAATGGAAGGATCTTGAGGCCCTCACTAGCTTTCTCTCCTTACAATGA
Source organism: Picea glauca (assembly GCA_000966675.3). Classification (NCBI taxonomy): domain Eukaryota; kingdom Viridiplantae; phylum Streptophyta; class Pinopsida; order Pinales; family Pinaceae; genus Picea; species Picea glauca. Next base: position 104,825 of record JZKD02S2111453.1, on the reverse strand, counting down.
AAAGATGAAAAATGTGGGTGAAATAACTCCAAGCTTATCCCCTCAAGGGAGAGGTGGATAGATCTTTTGCAATGATGTCTATGTGTTCTTTTCAAAGAATGAGTCCTTAACAATCTTGGCATCATAACAATGCATAGAATTCCTTGAGAAAGTGATGGTTATTCATGGCTTTTTATAGCCTAGCATTGGGTGTTTATGTAACCTCTTTGGAGTGTGAAAAGGGGCTCTTTAGGGCTCAATTAGGTATTTGACCAGCCCACCATGCGGATTGAGCTCGGATTTGGTGTCAAATCGACTTGGGAGCTTATCCATCAGTGGTTGGGAGGCCGACCAATTTCAATAAATGCGTCGTTTAGCAGGTGCGCGGGTTTTTCGCCCAACATTTGCGCGTCGTGCACACATGCGCGCATTGTACATTGTTGTTACGCGCATATGCGCGCGCACCCAGATTCTGTAAAGAGCCCTTCAATTTTTGGTCACTTAGTATAGTTTTTGACCCTTTTGCAATGTTGTGGAATTAATCCTGTGCCATGAATGACTTCAGTCCTATTTTGATGATGCGGAGTTCTTGTTTCCATGTGCGGATGAAATTTCAGTGATAACAGTTACATCTCCCAGAAGTCAAAATACCATGACCTCCCATAAGATGCAGTTAGGGCTCTTTTCCTTAAGGGAATTTCAGAAGAATATTTAGAGATGCTTAACCTGATGGCATCATGTGATATTTCTCATAAACCATTTGTTGAAATATGTGAAATGTGTAAAAACTACTTAAGGAGTAGAGCCAAAAAAGGAAAGAATTTTCGGGACCCTTACAATAGAAGCTTAAAACTAGTTAGTTCAGGTGGTATTATGAGAGAAGATATAGGGAACCTTTTAGAAAACTTTAATACTGACATCTTAAGAAAAATAGGTTCCCAATTGGATACCCTTAAACTCAGAAATAAACAGGAGGAAAATGCAACAATGAGCATATATTGCCCAAGATGCAGAAGGAAACATTCCTCAAGGGAGTGCCCATTAGATAACATTTCAGTTTGTGGCTTCTATACATAAGACCATGTGACTAAAAAATGTCCATCATTGGCCGGTTTATTAGCCATATATAGGATTGGAGATCATGGGAAGTCTTCTTATGCACCTAGGAGGCCATGGCAGCCTAGGAATCAACCCACATACCCGGATCTAAAGTCCCAAGTTCCACCCTATTATCAACAACAACAGTGGAACTCACCAGGTTGGAAACACTAGTCTACTCATTACCAACATCATTGGATTCAAGGATGGAGGGGAGGACACAACCAAGGAAACCCTCAAGCTCCACCTATCTCTATGTACAACCATTCTTATCCTAAATTCTCATCAAACACTCCGCAGTTTCTACTAGGTTTTGTTCCACCACCTTTACCTCCTATCCCACAACAACAACCGCTCCAATTTCAAAATGAAATCTCCCCAAAACCGAAACTATTACCGGCACATCCAATTTTGAATCCCAATAATAATCCCCCTCAACCTCTTAATAATGTTGAGATGCAAGCCTTCCCGACATATGTTATTACTCTTATTCCATTACAGGAAATTCAACTAAGATCGGGAAAAGTTCTAGATAGGCAGAGACCTTCAATAGTCATCCAGGAAGAAGAAGAATAGGAAACCACCCAACAACCCATGGATAACACTAGGTGGGAAGATGTTATTATCCCGAAGAATAAAAAAACCAATCTTCCCCAAAATGAACCTTCACAAATTGCGAAGGTCCCTCCTTATCCAGACCGATTGGTAATCGAGAAACCTACCACCTGACCAGAATTTGACATTCTTAATGAATTGAAAAATATTTGTGTCAAAATTCCCCTACTTCAAGCCATTAAAGACATTCCAATCTATAGTAAGGTAGTCAAAGAATTGTGTATCAATAAGCCAGGCAGGAAGCAAAAGGACCCTGCTACAGTAAATTTGGTAGGAGGATTCTCGGAGTACATATCAGAGAATCCAAAGCTAGCAAAGTATGGGAATCTAGGAAACCTCATAGTGACTATAAACATTAAGGAGGTCTCCATTGGAAACACTCTCATAGACCTAGGGGTAGCCATCAATATCATGACTGCTACTACCTTGTAACAATTACAGTTACAACCTCTTCTTTGGCCTACCCCAACCATTTTGGAATTAGCAGATAAGACTAGGGTTATAATTGAAGGGATTTTAGATGATGTCATGGTTACTCTAGCCTCATGGGAGTACCCTATAGATTTTCTTGTTATTCATTCAAAGGATCCTGCCCGAGGCCATCCTGTTATTTTGGGAAGGCCTTGGCTAGCCACAACCAATGCATTTATTGGCTGTAGAGAAGGAGAAATGACCATCTCAAATGGTCTCTCTATCCAGAAGCTCACCATTTACCCTCCATCTCATCCTTTTATGGAGAATCTATGTTGGCTTGAATTTTCATACAAGAACGATGACTGGGAAGAACCCGTATTGCCTAGTGACCATGCAAGGGAACATCAGGAGCATATACCAGAAAATGTGTTAGACCAATTCATTTATGCTATTACATGTGTGGATTTTCCACAATCTTTTCCCCAATTTGTGTATATGTTTAGGGAAGAATTCCAAGAACAATTAGATCTATCCGTTTTGTCTTCAACATCTTTTATTTTTGAAATAGATGAGTCTGCCATGTCTTATACTATGCCCTATGAGATTAGTCCAGGAAAATTTTTACATATAAACTCTGGGCTAGATACAGACCAACAGAAACAATTAGTAGATACCCTTAAAGAACAATCAGGAGCATTTGCCTGGGAATACACTAACATGAAGGGTATACATCCTGACACATGCATCCACCATATATACACCTAGGGGGAAGTGACACCTGTTAGGAAACCCCAGAGAAGGATGAACCCAACACTTAAAGACATAGTCAAGGAGGAAATACAAAATTTGTCAAATGTCGAATTTATCTATCCCATCTCTGATAGTAAGTGGGTATCCCCTCTAGTAGTGGTTCCAAAGAAAGTGACCAGGAAATGGAGAATCTGTGTTGATTTCCGAGAACTCAACAAGGCCACTCTGAAAGACTACTTTTCTCTTCCTTTCATTGACCAAGTTCTAGATACCTTGTCCGGAAAGAAGTATTTCTCGGTTCTAGATGGGTACAACGGGTACAATCATATTCTTATAGCACCCGAGGACGAGGACAAGACTACCTTTATATGTCCTTGGGGAACCTATGCCTATAGGGTCTTACCATTTGGATTGTGTAATGCTTCTGCCACATTTCAACGAGCAGTATTAGGGATATTTGTTGATCTTATTCATGATTGTGTGGAGGTCTACATGGATGACTTCACAGTTTATGGAAACACTTACCAGGAATCCTTAGACAACTTAGAAAAATTCCTCATCAGATGCCAGGAAATGAACCTATCCCTAAGTCATGAAAAATGAAAAATGTTGCTAACTAAAGGAGTGGTTCTAGGACATCATGTTTCATCTGAAGGAATAAAAGTCAATCCTGCAAAGATTGAGTTCATTATTAGACTTCCACCCCCTAAGAATCAGAAAGAGGTGAGAATCTTTCTTGGACATGTCGAATATTACCGACGGTTTATTGAAAATTTTACAAAGATTCTTGCACCTATGTTTGGATTATTGATAAAATATGTTGATTTTGTTTGGACTGAGCATTGTCAAAATGCCTTTGAAACCCTGAAAGCCAAGATGTTTGTGGAACCAATTCTTAGAGGGCCCAATTGGACTGTCCCATTTCATATATCCACTAATGCCTCTGACACCACAATAGAAGGGGTATTAGGGTAGAAAGAATACCAACAGTCCTATGTCATTTAATTTATAAGTAAGAACTTGTCCCCTATCAAGTAGAACTACACAGTCACTGATAAAGAATTCTTGGCAGTTGTTCATGCTATTAACAAGTTTCGTCATTACATTACAAGTTATGAAGTATTTGTACACATTGATCATTCTTCCATTAGGTTCCTCATGAATAAACCTATAAATAATGGCCAAGTGACTAGGTGGCTCTTGTTATTGCAAGAATTTAATATTATTGTCCTTGACCGACCTGGAAAGGATAATTTAGTAGCTGACTTTCTTTCCCAAATAAAGAATGAGGATGATGACATCCCTGTAGATGATATTTTACCAGATGAGAATCTCTTTTCCCTCTCTATCAATACCCCATGGTTTGTGGATATGGAAAACTATTCCGCCACTAGGAATTTACCGTCTCATTTGTCACCTCATGAAAAGAAGAAAATTATTACATAGAGTGATAATTACTCTTTGGTTGGTCATGCTATTTTTTGCACAGGTCCTGATTTGATTATTCGTAGATGTGTCTGAGAGGATGAGGTACCTGATATACTATGAAGTTGTCATGATGGACCATGTGGTGGCCATTTCTCTGACAAACATACAGAATATAAGGTGTTACATTCAGGTTACTATTGGCCTATCATTTTCAAAGATGTTTCCAAGTATGTGAGAAGTTGTGATAGTTGCCAATGGATAGGTAGACCTATGTCAGTTGAAAAAATTCCTTTGCAAGCCCAAGTTATGATAAAATCCTTTGAAAAATGGGCCCTTGACTTTGTAGGACCAATTTCAACCATGTCCCATAGGAAGAACTATATCTTAGTTTGTATGGACTATGCCACCAAATGGGTAGAGGCAAAATCCCTATTTAGGGCCACAGAGAAGTCTGTTGTTGAATTCATCTATGAAGACATATTTACTTGCTTCAGTGTCCCTCGTGAAATTGTTACCGACCAAGGAACTCAATTCACTTCCAAGCTAATGAAAGAGATAATAGAGAAATATGGGATTAAACACTGTAAATCTTCTCCATACCACCCATAAGCCAATGATCAGGTAGAATCCACAAACAAATTTCTAGAAGCCATCTTGACCAAGACTGTTCACTTACATCACTGAGATTGGGCTGATAGGCTCCTAGAGGTTTTGTGGGCATACCGAACTACCTGGAGAAATACCACTGGGCATACCCCTTATGAGCTAGTGTATGGGAAACATGTACTTTTACCAATAGAATTACAAGTAATGACCTTCCATATTTTCGTAGAATTAGGATTGAACTTGGATGAGGCTCAGAAGCAATGAGCCTTACATTTGAATGATTTGGATGGAATCAGGCAAGATTCCATCCAACAAACGATATTACTCCAAAACCAGAGGATCAAGTGGCATGACAAGTTTATTAAGAAGAAGCACTTCCAGCCTGGTGATTGGGTTCTATTGTTTGATTCCTGATTCAAAACCTTCAAAGGAAAACTTACCACCCATTGGTTGGGCCCTTACGAGGTGGACATTGTATATGAAAATGGAGTTGTAAAAATTAAAACAATTGATGATGGAAAAGTCTTTTTTGTGGTGAATGGACATCAACTTAAATTTTCACATAAGCCCATTTCCAGAGAAGATTTTATACAAGTCATGACAGCTGACAAGGCATTGGCCTTAGTAGATGGGGAAGTTTCCCCTTGATCTTGAAAGGTTTTTTTTTTTAATATTTCCTACTGTATATATGTAAATAGTTTTTGTTAATAAGGCAATTCTAAGAGGTTTCTGTAAATAATTATTTCACCGGGAGTACACAGTTTCAAGGATATTTCATCAAAACATTGTTATACTTGAATTTTGTATATGATAAAGCATCAAATGAATAGTGACTTACTGTAATTAGCCATGTTTTTGAAAAATTATCATTTTTAAGTCATTCTAAAGGAGTTTCTCTTGAAACTCTTCACCATTGTATAAGGAAGTGATACCATAACTATCAAGCCTAGAGGTCTCTTGTACAGTTTTTCCAAGAAACCTAAGTAAGTGAGTCAAGTGTCTTTATCAAAGAGTAAAAAGGAGGTCTCATTAGCAGTTAGTCATGGAAACATCATAATAATTACAAAAGAAGAAAGTAAGTTGAGCCTAGAGATACCTTTTTGTTCTTTCTCGATGGTACCATCCACTACACACTAAATAGCTTAATTATATCATATCTTTAGATAGGCCATGTCTGCTTAAGTACCCCTTACATCAGGAAAACCACTAAAAAATATAGAGGAAAGTCATCCTCTAACATAAATACCATCCCAATTGAAAATAACAAAAAGAAAGAAAAGTTGTTTCCGAGCTGTTCCCCCATCTTCTTGCGTAATCAATCTTATACTAAAATCTTAAAGGATGGAGGGCCAGTCTCTGAGGGTTTAAGAGGATAACCCACCAGGATATTGAACAGGTCTACTTGCAGTGGGTACCGACCTATGGTATGACTAGGTAAACCCACCAGAGTACTGAACATGCCTGCTGGCAGTGGGGCATTCTACTTAGAAAGGATGATGATCTAACAAAAGTAAATAATAAATCTAAACTTGTCTTGATGTACAACATTACTTGCAGACAAAGATGACATGAAGTATGTGTGGTTTATCTAAGGTTAATCAATCTCATAAACTTTCCATTTGGGAATGAATCTAAGACTATCTTGAAACTCTCTTGCCTACCTCTTCTTATCTATATATAGGATCTCTTGTCCTATAGGTGGGGCCATCTCCTAACTGTCTCGTTGGACCAATCTATGAAATTTTATCTTTACACTTGACATACTGTAAATCTTTGGCTATTGGGGCATACTGACTAGTTTCCTATACTTTTGATTGTGAGGTGTCACAATACTTAGGTGTGGGGGAAGGGTTCATGAGATGACAAATGATCATTGCCTAGAGAAAAGAGTTTTTGCAAGAATTTTTTGTATTATTACCATGATACAGGTTATTACATTGATATTCATGTTATTTTTAAATGCTTAACTCTTGTGTGCTATACATTACTGAACTCATGCTTAACATACCACTCTTTATCATTTTATCATTCATTACAACCCATTCATTATAGGTTTTGACACTTACTATAACCCGTTCATTATAGGTTTTGACACTATATGTCATATACAAGAAGAATGAGTAAGCATGGAGCACTCTACCTCTGCTCATTAACCACTATGGTTGTCAAAAACACTTCAAAATTGCAGGTTGTCCATTAAAAGAGAAGAAAATGCACTTAACACAGGGGTACTGGATGAAGTACTGTATGAGATGCTAGATGAGGTGCCGTATGAACTGTCATTTGAAGTGCCATTGCATTGCATACCAGTAACTGTCCTAGATTCGAGGGAACTAGAATTCAATTACATTCAATTAAATTTGTTACAGGCATTGATTAAAAGATGCCTTATATGGTTATGATAAAATTTCCAAGTCAAAATACTTGGACATTGATCTAAGTATGCACCACTCCATTTCTCCCAAGCTTGAGGCCATCAAATTTGAATCTCCCACACATGGAATCTCACGCACACATGTGGGCAACGCACTCCACCATAAGAGCATCCAAAATCAGGTTGGGCACTCTATTGTTTCATTTTACCTTGCCATTTTCTCTACCCTACGTAAAGGAATTGTGCCCAACCTCTGTCAAATTCGCCCTCTGTTCTAATCACACTGAGACTGTGTTAAACCCGTGCCATTTCTTGGCTTGTTTGCACCCTTGCTTGGTAAAATTTTCCCTCTGTTCCAATTGCACTCAGACCGTGCCCAATTTGTGTCTTTATGTGGCTTGATTTCTCCCTTTCTTGGTGAATTCAAACCCTGTCACAATGCCCAAGTGATACGAACCATCCTCCTATGCAGACTTGCTTTCCATTCCAGAATTCGCACAGTGTAGGGAAGTGTTCTTGCGTGCTGGTTGGGGGCCATTTCTGTCGAGTTTGCAAGGCCATGATGATGGTATTTCTATGAAATTTGTAGATGGTTTTTATGAAAGTATATCACATGTAGGGTCTCTCAACTTTGCATTCATAGAAGAGTCAATTGTTGCTACAACAAAACTTCCAAGAATGGGAGATAGGTGGTTCAAGAATCATCAATTTCCATGCTCAAGTTACAATAGGGTGTTTAGGAGAAAAAGGGTATGCTAAGGAGTGGATAAAGCCATAATTAGTCAATCCCCTCATCGTTATCACAAGTTTAATTACATGTGAAGGTAGATACTCCACCTTCAAAGCTTGTCACTTGAGATTGCTAGCTCATTTTTTGTTCAATAAACCTTTGAACTTTCCCTTTTATTTTCTTAAAAGCTTGGAGAAAATGTCTTCTCAAGTGAGGAAAAATGTGACCAACCCCCACAATAGTCTCTTCCACCATGGTTTGATCAAAATCCTCATTCTTACTGAACTAGAGAAGCAGGGGCAAAGTTGTTACACATGAAATTTTCACACCTAGGTACCTCACCCTAAGTGTCGTAAAGTGTCGTATAAGTGTCACATACACCTTGACACCATGGAATAACCTATGTCACAATCCCTAGTCAATGTGGAGGAGAGATATATTACATGAAGGCAAAGAAATACTAAGTACACATGAATTATTATTAATATTCATGGAAAAGAAATTGATTGAGTGAGAGAATCAAGTGCACATGAATTATTATTAATATTCATGAAAAAGAAAGTAATTAAGTGCGAGGATCCACCTCATAGTTGGTTTCCTATTTTTTAGGGAAGGTGGAGTATGTCATGGATGGTTGAAATATTTCCTCCTTAAAATCCTTGAGAGATATTTCCTCCCCAAAATCCTTAAGAGATATTTTCTCCATAAATATCTTATGATCCCTTTCTTGGTGGATCTAATGAGAGATTCTCTCCATGGTGGTTAAGTCTCCAAATATTATATAATGAGGGATTTCCATGGGGGAAGGGGGAATGAAGATTGAGAATTATACCAAACTTATGATCTTATGTGTGGTATTGGAACATCAACATTCTGCGTGTGGACTGTTTAAGCAAGGGTTTGGACAAGGGGAACTTGATGAAGCTGTTGCACTCACATATATAGTTGCAAGTTTTCTTCATTGTTGTTCTCATTAATATAATATGCTTGGAATATTTATTTCAAATCTGTGTTTGATCTCACATGAATTTGTCTCTAATAGATGGATCTATTTCAATCTAATCTTAGTAGAGTAGGAAGCTAGTTGTATCTTTGTTTGTCTACAGGGCTTATCAAGGAATTTAAGATTAGAGCTCAACTCGGACTGTGCAGGGACAAACACTGGTAAAAGGTACTTCTTTTCTCCTTCCTCCTCACACATTAGTTTATCTAGATCTAAAAGGAAGTCAATTTCCATGTTGAGCACCTTTTGTCTTAAGAGTTAAGAGTCTAGCTCTCAAGAGGAGATCTACCTGTCCGTAGGGAGATTTTCCTGCAACAGAAATTGACGACTCCACTGGGGACAAATCAAAACTTTTAGTTTTGGTTTTCCTCATAGACCATGTCTTACCATTTGTTATTTTTAGACATTTTTCACCTCGTATGTTTGATTTCATATGTTTATTGAATCCTTATTCCATCACATACACTTTGAATGCCAAAGTTCAACTGAGCTTTTGGGTTTTTTGGACAATTTTCTGGGTTTTAGGACACCAACGCTCCCCTACCTTATTATCAGAGCACCAGAACTCCCTAAAGGTCTTAGACAAAGCATTATAATGATTTTGTGCCCCTTACACTAGAGCACCATACTTTCTTTGCAAAAAAACCCTTCCAGAATTGTATTTTCTAAAATCCAATCTGTGTTTTTCCTTTGCTCAGCTTCTTTGTGCTTCAATGCTTCTTCCTATTGACCTTTGACACTATACTTTCTAATAAATAAGAACTTTTCTGTTCATATTTTGTGACCTTCGTCCTTATTTTGATTTTTTCTGTTGTTGAGAACTTGGAATCAATCCACTACTTTCTTCTCTCTTATCCGACTGAGCGGGAACTCTGGTGAAGGGAATCAGAAATCTGTGAATCATCTCATTTGGTTCTTTGAGGTCATTGTTATTAAACATCTCTCTTTTGTGTGAATTGTTTGATTTTCTTTGTTATATTTGATTTTCTCTTTGCTTCTTGTTTCAATCATAGCAAGAGGGTGTGTTGTTTGTGCGAAATATGATTATTCTTGTCCGAATCTCCTTGACCTGAAAGGGTAGTTAGTAGGAGAAGTTTTGCATTGAATTAATCATCATTCACATACAAACAAAAAAGATATATCTTAGTGATTGGTTTGCATATTAGAAGGCATTTCTGAAATGTTTCGGCATTACATTGAATTCGATTGAGAACAAATTGATTGAGGACATTCCATATTAGTGTTTGATAGTGAAAACAACTCTTTCTCTTTCCCTTAAATATGCGTTCATTGAAGAGAAACAATTGCTTATCATATTTTATGCATATTTTTGGGAATTGAGTCATCATTCCATTAGTTTCACTTTCATACACCCTTTGAGTAAAGAACAGTTGTAAAACGAACGCTAATTAAAAATTATCTAGAACATTTTTTGTTTTTAGGATCTTCCACCAATAGTAGACTAGGGTTAGCACTTTGGATTAGGCTGTGAGTACAACTCTCCAAAGTTTTCAAAACAAACATTATCACCCTGAGCTAGGGAGAGTCAAATCCAATTGTCGCATTAGTTTTATGGGATTCCCCTCTCACACAGGGGTTACACTCGAGGTCGCATTTAGGTGAATTACGAAGATTATCCTTCCATGGTTCAATTTTTTGTAGTGGTCGGATCGTATATTGGGGGTCACTTGGAGGTATACCCACGATTATGTGTGTGAGCCTCTCGGGTTGATTTCGGACTTGTTATCTTGCCCATATGTTTCGGATCGGACTGTCGATTGTACCTGCACAGGGACTGACTGTGAATTGATGTCTTTAGTTTCCATAATATTTAGGTACTTACATAAGGTGACGGTGAAGGTAATTCTCACTGTACCTGGAATAGACATTGGTCAAACTCACTCAGGCTCCTTGGAGGTTAAATCCACAATTACTGCGTGGAATCTTGCACCAAGGTAAAATTCCATTAAGCAGGTTTCCATTGTAACTATTCCACCATATCCTAGCCCTTCTCAACGTGATCACGCGACGTTGGATTTCATCACCAACTAGTACAATCATCGAGAGAAGTTTTGTTTGCTTGGTTGATTCCTAGATTTGATTAGCGTATGCTGTTTCTTTTTGTTAGTTGGCCCTAGATTTTCAGTGTGTTATGTTATTCTCCACAATTGAGCCTGTAGATGATAAAGGTATTCTTCGATCACGTAGGATGCAAGGGATTCCTTCGGAAGGCTATCAACCCTTACCTCCTAACCCTCCAGAAGAAAACTACCATAGAGAGGTAGAAGATCAATCCGATGTTGGAAGTGTTATTGCTCCTCCATTAGATAACTCAGAAGGAACTTTGGTTATGGTTGAAAATCCCACTACATCTATGTTGATAACCCCTCTTGAACCACTTTTACTTCATTTAGGCTCCCTTGTGAACATCATAGACGAAGAGGTCCCATGATTACCAGAGAGAAATTTTACCGAAACATATATGGGATCCATAGAAACAATCTTTGGTGATGAGTATAGGACTCCTGCTCATCCTAGCACTGCAGTAGATACCAATCCCACACCTGCTCGTTCTGTATGGAGGAATTCATCAGGACGTGATCTCTATGAACATTTTGAATTCTTTCGAAAACCCTTTCATCCTCATGACCCTCCTAGTGGAATGGGACCATCCGGTCAAACCATGAATCACCCAGTCGATCAGGTTATTAACCCTACTATTATGCTAGCACACATCCATCCTAATGTTGGAATCATCACATCTACTCATCTCCAAGACACTTAAATACCTACCCCAGTTTCTACAAGATTTTACTCTACAGCTCCACATGTTCCACACGATCCTGTTGGGACATCTTTACACCCTAGAATGTAGACCCCTACTGGCCAAACACAACTAGTTGGAGGGAAACCACCATCTAACAAACCTTTCCCTCCTGGAGGAATATCATTCTATGGAAGGCCTACCCCTCCTGGGGGACAACCCCCTTTTCATGCTCTTTCTAGAGGGAAACCTTTGTTTTCTAGTCATACCCCAGTCGTAAATCCACTACTGGCAGGGGGGAAACCTTCGTTTGCTGGAAACCCTTCACAATCCTGGGGAGTATCTTTAGGAGGCACTTTTATTCAACCCCACATTAGGGGGAACTCATCTCATAATCCACTAGGAGGAGTATCAAATCTTGTTCCTTCCAGAACATCTTACGGACAACCTTATCTGAGCGGCATCCCAAACACCACCTGGAGTTCTCCGAGACCACAGTCTTATCCTCCTCATGGGTCTAATGTATATCCACCTCTGGGATCTAATCCTTACCATTCTCAAGGGAAAATGTTTATCCTCCTCATGAGAAATCAAATCACCTGGCCTATAATTCTCAGAAACCACCGAGTTATGCAAATGTTTCTCATCCACCATTGAATCCTGCTTATCCTGGCCAAAAAAAACCATATGTAGGAGGACCTTCTGGTTACAACTATCCACCTAATCTAGTTTATGGTCCTATTGGTGTTCCTATGTCGCATCAGTATCATCCACAAATTAACCGACAACTACCTTTCCTTGCGACCCTGGATCTCCTAGACTTGTCTCGGTTAACTAATGATCCTATTTTTCATTCACCGGTTTGGCCAGTCATTCCAACTAAAATCCCTCATGGATTATTCTGTACGTTTGCGTCTTTTCCAGTGAACACTTACAGGCTCGGCAACAAAGTGGTATATTGAACTACCACGTGCTTCTTTTCATGTTTTCAATTCCCTTTCCGTGTCTTTCCTCATGCACTTTCAACTACCTATTCGCTATGAGACGACTACTAAACTCTTGACCTCCCTTCATCAAACTGACTTTGTGCATATATCTGACCATATTCATGAGTGGAGGCAACGACAAAGGATGATCAAGGAAATCATTCCTGACATATTATTGGCGAAATGGTTTACTAAATCACTTTTACCCCCAATCGCTTGCGATGTCACTATGGGTGGCGCGGTCACTGAGGAACAAGCCATTTCTCGGGCTCAGTACTTAGATTTGGTTTATTCACAATCTGGTACTTTGTATGATTTTCTTCTGAACGTTGCTCTGGCTAATACCGATCCTTCTAAGTCGTCATCCTCATCTCATGTGGATGGTTTTATCGGTTCCATCAAAACTCAATCTATTTCCCAATCGACCACACTCTCCTCTACCTCCCGCCAAACAAAGATCTCTGAGGTGAATGCAGTTCAATCTGCCCCTTCACAACAATTCAGAGGTAAGAAGAAGACAAAGAATAAATCAAAAAATAACAATGAACAACCAAAAAATTAGGCTCAAACACCTGCTACTGAAAAGAAAACACAACGGAAACTAAAATTCCCATGTATCATTTGTGGTGATGATCACTACACTCAAGATTGTCCACTTCGCAATGAAGTGGAATTTGTTTTCCAAGGAAAGTCACAACCCATTGTGCTTACTCAGCCTTTTCCACAGCAGCAATCCCTGGTTGCTCAAACCCCCTCTCCTGGGGGTAGTTATAGCCATCCTAATGATGAGGCCTCATCAAGTGCACATATTTATATGTTTAATGGGATTAATTTGACCACTCGCTCTAAGACATATGACACACCAGGTAACCCTGACAAAGAAAAAGACACTAACAGTACTAGTACTTTATCATATCCATCACTATCCTTCGTTAGTCTTCCATCGGTTAATCCTCCATCTGGACCACTTCAGATTGCGAAAACCACATTCGAATCTATCTTACACCCTCCTAAGAGCACTATTTGCAAAGCTACCTTTAATCATAGTTCACGTGTCGCCTAGAACTACAACGTTGTTGAAGATTTGGCTCAAGAACCATGTGCTATGTCTACGTTATAAGTTCTACAACACTGCCCTAGTCAACGTAGAATGCTCTTGGCCACTATTGGCACTGCTGATCTTGATTCGTCCAACCATATCATGTTTAACCTGGACAATTATGCGTCTCAACTCTTCCACCAACTCGCTTTCCAAGTTGATGTTGTTGTTCACAATCAACAAATCCACCGAACTATTTTGGATGAGGGAGCCTCAACTTGTGTCATGTCTTTAGCGTGTTGGAAAGGTTTAAAATCGCCCACACTTAACAAATACCCAATTATGTTACACGCCTTCGATGGGTGAGGTTTTCATCCCCATGGGATTTTATAGTCCCTGCCCATCCAATTGGGTGGAAAAACTGTTACTGTTGATGTCGAGGTGGTCGATGATCCCCTCGATTACAACTTGTTACTTGGAAGAAGTTGGTTTTATGCTATGACTACCATTACCTCGTTGGTATTTCAATGTGTACAATTTCCTCATCATGGAAAAATTGTCACAATTGATTAGTTGGATTTTTGCATGACCGATGCTCGCGCCCTCGCTACCAACAATATTACTTTCTTGGGAGACCACAAGATCATGTATGGAAGCATTGGTGTTGTCTTGCTGAAATATTCTAGCCTCATGGGTACCTTCCCTACACCACTTCCACCGACTACACATCATATTTCCACCGTCGATATGATTTCGACCGCAACTTATCAATCTTTGGAATCATCTAACCCTTGGATTGTACCTAGTCCATTGGAATTTGATGCACTAGGTGACACAATGCCACTTAGTCTAGCCGAAAAATCATATGTTTCTATCCAATCCGCTTCTCCCTCATCAAATGACCAACAGCTATTGGCGCCTGACGTTTCCTCGATGAAATCACGTTTGAGTTCCTTGCCATCTACAATTGATCACATTTCCCTAATTTTTCCCTCCGATGAATCTATCATGGAAATGTTGAGCATTGACGAGCTACCTTGGGATGATAACCATCATTGTTCCTCTTTTCTTCCCCCTCATGAAGAAATTTGGGAAGATATACACTCTATCTCCCCTCCTAGTGTTGATTTTCCATCATCTCCCATGATTTCAACTTTCGATGATTTAGATCCAGTAGTGGACATGGTGATTTCTTCGGTAGGGTTATTGGAGCCCGATCTCCTTACCCCTATCATGACCCTCAACATGTGTTCCTTCCTAAGTGATTATCTTCCATCTAGTGAAGATCTCCTAGAAGCCATGACCGAGTTTTGTCCCTTGACATGGTATCCTTCCAGAGCATTATTCTCTTGGAATCCATGATCAAGTAGAGTCTACGAGCATAGTTTTTCTCTTCTCTGTGGAAAGCTCATTAAAAAATGAAACAGAGGTCTTGAGCATAGTTTACTTCTTTGTAGAAAACTCGTTAAAAATGAAACAACAATCTGGGGATCGAACTCGAAACCTTGAGCATAGTTCTTTTCCTGTGTCAAGCTTGTTAAAAAATTAAATATTCACCTCTCTTGAACCTTCTTTTCATCCATCCTTCTCCTTTTTCTCATCTAGTAGAGAAATCGGTGACAACCTCGACATCGATGAATGAATTGAAGCTTGGAGGGCATGTCTCCAGCCTCTGATGATCATTCTGGAGTTAAGCCACTAGCTTTCAATATGGGGGCATATCGAGCTTAGTCTTTGTTCTTTCTCGTGCTCGTAAATACATGAGAATGCATACGAGTAGACTTTTATCTCTTTTTCGGACCTGTATGGATACACGAAAAAGGAACCCCCTAGAGTCTTCTTTAATCTCTTTTCAGACTCTCTAAACATGAAAATATTGTTGAGCGGTCTTGCTTCCTTTCCCACTCATTAAAAGGTTTGAAAGGGCATCTTTCAAGTGATAATTTATCTCTTTTTCGGCCTCGCGAGACTAACATTATGAAAATGGACAACATTGGAGTCATCTTTAAGTTCTTTTTAGACTCTCTAAACATGAAAAGATTGTCGAGCAACCTTGTTCTCTTCACGCTCGTTAAAGTATTTGAAGAAAATGTTTATTAAGTGATATTTTATCTCTTTTTTAGTCTCATCAGACTATTTTATGAAAAAGGAACTGAGAGAGTTCTCTTTTGAGTGTTTTTCCATACTCTATAATCATGAAAAAACTTTGAGTTTTCTATCTTTGGACTCATTAAACAAACATCGACAGGCCCATATGGGACCGAACCCTTACTTCTTCTAGTTCTTTAAACAAAGGAAGAGGAACTTACCGAAGGTGAGTTATATTGAGCATGTGTTACCCTCCTTGAGTTCGTTAAATTAAAAAGAGGTACTCGTCTATCTGGATGAGGGAAAAATTGAAGGAAGCAAGCCAAGCAGTTTTTGAGAACATTACCAATAACTCTTAGAGTCTCCCTTGAACATGGCACTTTGTCTTTGTGCACATATTAATCTACTGAACCTCTGCACTAAATCAATCCTTTGAGTTTTTCTTACTCCTTTGGGTCACCCGACGAAAGTCACAGTATCCACTGCATCATCGTGTTTTGGTCCATGTCATGTTTTTGTTGTTGTGCCTAAATGTTCAAGGGAAGTATCCACCTCGAGAGTCAACCATCACAAATATCTTGTCTCAATAACCATGTCAGTCCATGTTCATTTTATCTACCAATTACATCTCTATGTCTATTTCGTGTCATTGATGGGGGATACATCAAGGCCCTCCTTCGATGAGTCTATTCCTGTCAACCTCAACACATTATCCAGGAACTAGACTTAGAAACCAATTAGTACTTTGGGACTTGCATGCCTCAATGGAAGGCCTCCTCACATTTGATAGTGGGTTTACATCATTGACCTCTGATTGGATGATTCCACGGATGTTCGACTTCATCTCATCCATTCACATTCATTGGAATGTACTAGAGTACCTTGGGAATCATTGACATCAATGGTGATCTCCCTCGTGCTTGTTAACGATTTACATCATTGACCGGTAATCAAGTGGTTTCTTCCATGTTCGACATTAGGACATCTATTCACATGGTTAGATTCATACTACATCAGGATTGGTAATAATACCCTCGGTTGAGTAATCACTCTAATATGTACTTTGACTAGGTTGCGATGGAGTTTCTCTTGAATATTGACACATATACTGTCACATAGATCCATTTTGTATTGGTCGTGTCTATGTCTTGTCATCTCATAGATCCACTGTGTATTCTTCATGGCTATGATCAGGTCAGGTCATAGGAGTATATATCCACAATGTATCCTATGTGGCTATACCTTTTATCAATATAATTATGGATCCACAGTGTATTTTATGGTGGCCATATCTTGCAAGTCTTTATCACCCAAGCATAGGTATGCCTTCCTTGGGTTTGAAACATGTCATAATATTTGTTGGATGTTTGTGTGTAGCTTATATCAAGTTCTCTACATCCACACCATTGCTTTAAATATTTGTAAAGTGTTTTGGACATCATTCTCTCTTCTGACCTCACACTTTAGGGGGCATTCTGTTACACATGAAATTTGCACACTTAGGTACCTCGCCCTAAGTGTCGTAAAGTGTCGTATAAGTGTCGCATACACCTTGACACCATGGAATAACCTATGTCACAATCCCTAGTCAATGTGGAGGAGGGATATATTACAT
>JZKD02S2111453.1:56027-79532 GCA_000966675.3 Picea glauca | reverse complement strand
AAAGTAACACCAGGGGTTAGGCAACTACTGAGAGGGGTTCTCGTTTCCACCCAACCGTAGGCTCAACGACTCCCAGCGGATTTACCACTAGCCACCCCTGAGCTGAGACCACGATGTTGTGAGACTGCATCTCTGTTTGCTAGTGACCAGGAGCGAAGGTTACTCTCCTTCCTCTCTGCTATCACCCACTCTTCATATCGCTAGATTTCTCTTTCTCCCTTCGCATCGCCCCCCCCCCAATCCCTTCTCCCCCCTTCCTTATCCTCTTGCCCGGTTGTGTGTGGCGCGATTTCCCTCGTGCTTTTCCGGCCTGACGGCTTTACGGATGGGTGGTTCCCCTCCCCATCCCTCATTAACTCTGAAGGCGCGATCTGCCTACCAGCCTGCGAGACATTTAATTCGGGGTTAGCGAGCCGCGTTTGGTTCTCTGGGCCAGTGGAGTCTAAATATGGTATTGATTTTCGATGGAATTTAATGCCACCTTTCCATGTGCCTTCCACCGTATTTCTGCAGCCATTGTGGTCTCTTTTTCAGCATATCCCCTCACAGTAGTCCTGCAATATAAATTCATAATATTATTCACATTTTTGAGTTCACCACAGTTCTTGGCCAGTCCAATTATTTTTACAAACTGGGGGAAACAAGGTGTTACAATGAGGCTCATTGTAAAGTCACGTATTGAATTATAATGGACTAACGGTCCTAAGGAAAAAACTCGGCATGGGCACCAAATGACAAAGAGGTTCTAACTAGGGTACCCATGTTTGGTAAATCTCTAGCATTTATTAATGATGCTATTAATAGTAGAGGGAGGTTTATGCATCGCAATAAATGGGCTTGCACCTAAGGCGTAAAATGCGGTAGTCGAAGGATAATGCAAAAAAATGCACGATGGAGTATATACTTATATTATATGCTAGGTTATAAATATACCTTCCCGAGGAGACGAATGACCAACCATGACATTGAAATCCGCAAGAAAATTGAGTTGAAACTACAAAAACCAGCTTAAAACCATTCTTGAATTAGTCCATTAGACAAAGTAATAGCATAAAACTATATCAAGTGGGTAAAAAGTGGCTTATAAATAGTAATAAAATCAAAATTTACTGTATCATTTTCATTTTTACCCAAATAGTGCAATTTGGACTAAAACACCTCCAAAATTCAAATGGCGATCGCGGGAGAAATAGGCAACAGAATCGCACACCATCTAGACCAGGTAACTCTTCATCCCATTGTCTTCAAATCCAGTGGTTTACAATTTTGAGTTAGGTTTTATTTTGTTAGTTTTTAAGGGAACAAATTGGGTTTTTCGGTATACGCGGGTTTCTCTGAATAGGTCACGTATACGACTAGTTATACACCCTTGTGTGAACTACAGGGGGAGTATATCAAGCCCTACCCACGATTGTTTGTACATAAACTATGTATACATACGCAAATGGAAGAAAAGATGTTTCTAACTCAAAAATGATTAGTTTTTTTTGTAGGATGGTGTTGGAATGGGGAGAGTGAGAGCATGAGAAGGTTGATGCAATAGTGGATCGAGATCTGGTGGCTCAAGCAGATTTAAAAAAATGTGGTTTATACAAGTTTTGGGCTCTCAAAGGAATGAGGGCCCAAGTGAGGTTGTTGTAAATGTTGGTGGGCTATTGGGATCCCAATAGAGAGAGATTTATCCTTGGTGGACAACCATTAAGGATCGAAGTAGAGGACATCTACTTCCTAACTGGACTTTCACGCTGAGGAGAGGTTGTGGACCTCAAGTCATGTGGGGCATGGAGTGGGATGAAGGTCGAAGAATACGTCGAGGCCCATTGTGTTGCAGGGACTCCCATGGTGGGAATTCAAATCCCTATATGGGATATAAGTAACCTAAACCTGAAGATTATTGTGCTCACTCTTACCAGGATCATTGGATCGGCCTCATTGCATCAAGAATCGAGACCACTTATGTTTTACACACTAGAGTGTGCAAGACCCACCATCTAAGATTGGTGTACCTCACTGTTGACCAACATGAAAGGTCAGTTGACAGAGTGTAAGCAGGGGGGAAAGAGAAACATCAGGTTTTCCTCTATCCTTTGCAACTTCTTTTTCAAGCGAGTCCCAGGTCTGGGACCTAGAGTGGAGATCATTCCTAGAGGACCCCGTGATCCGGCTATGGCGCGATGGATCGAGGTCATGAAATGACAAAGGGGGGTAGGGTGGTGACACCCTAAAATGATGATTTTTTCTTCTAGTGGTAGAGATAAATCATAGCTCCAGACGACTATCCCTATGCGGGAATTGATTTCAGAGGAGATCCTGATATGCCACTTCCACCAGGAGCCACCTACGGTGACATAGGTAATTTATTTTTTTATTTTTTATTTTTTATATATTTCATTTATTTTTTTGTATTTTTGTATTGAAGAGAAGAAAAATATTTTGGATTGTGTTTTAAATATTAACTCGATACTTGTGTGATTGCAGATGTGGGTCCACAATGGCCAGAGGGATTCCTACGACATAGGCGGAGGCAGCGGGGATATGAGGCAGTGGGAGGAGAAGTGGAGAGAGTCCTACATAATGTGCAGGGTAACCTATCTCGTCTGACACAGAGGATTCCTATGGTTCAGGTGGAGGATCTACCTGAAGCCATGCATTGGCAAGTTGCCAGTGTATCTATAGCATGGGTATGACTGTTACGATGTCTCACAAATGCCATGGTTTTATATCATGATAAACATCCGGTGCCACAGGTGTAGATGTCATGGGACATGTATATCGGTTGTATATATATTTTGAGAGTTTTAGCCCCAGTTTTGTAATATAAACACCATATTTTTTAGCAAATATATAAAGAGGGATATTTGTATTTACTCATATCTTCCAATGTGTACATTGATTTAATGGTCTTCTTTGCTTTATTAATGTGACAAATGCCAATCTAAAACACAATTAGCATAGGCATCGAATACATGATTAGAACTTTTAGGAATGTGTAAGTATGTAATAAAATAAAATTGTCATTCTAAAAGACATACATGTAGGAATAAATGGAGTAACGTCGGATCACACATATGGTAATGGCCATTCAACTGACATACGACTAACTGAGAATATAGATGAACCTCTAGAGAGTGATTTCCATGTTTGATAGCATCGCGTAAACGTTCTATGATGACACTATATTTGGCCACATTGTTCGTGGATTGCCTTAGGAATATGCCAACTGAAGACACCAGTAGACCCTCAGGTGAGTAAATCACCCAAGACGAGGAAGCCAAGTTCTGTGTATGATGATTGGCTCCGTTTTTGAATCCTTGGTAGATAGAAGACTCCGTTGACATCTACCAACCAAAAGGGAAAACTTGATAAGTAAGCCAAAGACAAAAAGAAAAAAGAGATGTATATACACTAAATTTACATTAGTATACAAAGGGTTTCTCTCAAGCCCAATGCTCAAGCACAATACCTTTTCAAGTAGAGCCCATTTATGGGATCGACCAATTTCTTCCCTTCATAATCTTCCAATTCATAGGCTCCTTTTTCTAGAACACGTCGCATGATATAAGGACCATGCCACATGGGTTTAAACTTGCCTACCCCTAGCGGTTCTTTGGCTTGGTCATACAAAAGGACCAAGTCACCCTCAGTATACAACCGGGGACAAACATACTTGTCATACTGAACCTTGACACATTTTTTGTTTGCCTCAATAGCCGTAAAGGTGTCTCGACGCTGCTCATCAAGACTCTCTAGGTGCACTAGGCATCGTTCTAAATTTGAAGTGTCAGGTAGGAGCTTGACTTCCAAATTGAGAGAAGGGATTTCACAGTCAATGGGAAGTATCGACTCCATACCGTGCACTAACTGAAAAGAGGAAAAATCGGTGGAAGTCTTAATCGAGGTTCGGTATGCCCAAAGCACGGGATACAACATGATGTGCCAATTGGAATTACTCTGACTGACATTTTTTTGCAAGATGGTCTTGAGAGACTTGTTGACAACCTCTACTTTCCAATTTTCCTGGGGGTAATAAGGAGATGATTTACAATGTTTAAAACCCAACTTAGATGCTAGTTCTACCATCATTTCATTCTGAAAGTGACTGCCATGATTAGTGACAATATCACTCGGGATACCGAATCAAGCGATAATTTCGTTGAACACGAAGAAGGTTGCAGGCTTCCCATCGGATTTTACAGTAGGCATGGCTTCGACCCACTTGGTAAAGTAGTCGACAACCACGATGATGTGTTGATGCCCCCCAGCCAAAGTTGGGTTGCAATCAACAAAATCTACCCCCCACTTGGTGAAGGGATCAACGGTAATGACTGGGTGAAGAGGGGTTGGGTGCGAGCACATTTTTCGATTGAACACCTGGCAAGGGTTACACTTCTTAATCACTTCGATGCAATATTTAAATATGGTGAGCTAGAAGTAACCAACACACAGGATTTTTTGGGTTTTCGCAAGCCCGGATAAGTGACCACCACAAGCCCCTTTTGTGGCAATCATTTAGGACTAACTCAACTTCCTCGTGAGTTAAGCAATGATGTAAGATACTATCTATTCCTTGGCGATACAAAGTATCACCGAAAAGGGTATACTTTTTGTCTTGATATCTAACTCGTTGTCGATCATTTCACGAGAGATACTGAGCGAACTTCAAGGTTTGAATATATAAAACAATGTCTACATACCAGGGGTCAGATGACGAGACAAGGAAAATGTGTTTGTCTGTAAACGAATCGACATGGATAACATCCTTGTCTAATCGTGGAAAATCAGATATTAACTCTGTAAAAACTAGTGACTTCTTGGACTTGGCTGAAGCAAAGTCAAGATCAAGTTCTTGTAAGATGACAATTCATTTATTATATTTCCTGCCTATGATACTCCTATTGAGCACGTATTGAAATGGATTAACATCATCGACTACAGTAGTTTTTCAAAGCAATATATAGTGTCATAAACGTTGGACTACATGAATGGCAACCAAAGCTATCTTTTTGACGTGAGAGTAATTAAGCTCAGGACCAACTAAATTTCAATTGAGATAGTAGATGATGTGCTCATGGAGCCCATCATTCTCCTAAACTAGAACCATACCAATTGTCTCTTTGGACGCGGAAATATATAACAAGTAATATCTACTATAATTAGGAGATTTTAGTAGAGGATCCGATACCAAGGCTTTCTTTAAGGCATCGAAAGACTCCTGGGCTCGCTCATCCCATATAAATGGGGTGTCTTTCTTTAGTAGATGCATGAAACCCTCATTGATATTGGCATAATTCACTATAAACTGACGCAGAAAGTTATCTTTCCCCTGTAAACCTTGAAGTTGTCTAATCATGCACGAGGGAGGAAATTGAAGTATTGCCTCAACCTTAAGAGGATCTACCATGATCCCAGTCTCGAAAACTAAAAATCCTAAGAGACGGCCCTAACGCAAAAGATGCATTTGTGAGGGTTTAACCGGATTCTATAGTAACGACATCTTTCAAAAACTAGTCGAAGGTGTGTGACATGATCCACTCTCTTGCGAGAGTGAGTAGAAATATCATCGAGGTAAGCTTTGACCATATTCTTGAGATCATGAAAAGAGAAAGTCATTGGAAGGTTTCTCTGGCAGTTTTCAGGATGAAAGGCATTTTTCGGTATGCAAAAGTACCCCAAGGACATATAAATTTCATCTTGTGTTGGTCCTTAGGTTCGATCTGGATTTTTTTATATCCTAAAAATATGTCCATAAAGGAAAATATTTCGCTTCCCGCACACTCATCGAGAATCTGATCAATGAAATGCGTGAGGAATTTATCTTTAGGACAATATTTTTTCAGGTTGCAAAAGTCCATACACACATAGATGGTTCCTTGATTTTTATTCACAGGAACAGGGTTGGATACACATTCAATCAAGGGAATCGGGTATATGAAGCCGACATTAAGTAGCTTCTCCACCTCTTCCTTAATAGCGGGGGCCTTCCTAGGATTAACATCTCTAAGACATTGTTGAACAGGTTTAGCATATGGATAAGTTCTAATTTCATATTCGACAATACGAGGATCGATCCCTGGCATTTATTCATATAACCAAGCAAATACATCTCAAAATTATTTGAAGAGGTTGGTGTAGATCAGAATCTCTTCTGGCGAACAATCCACACCTATATTTACGTTCTCAATTTTCCAGGGATACGAGAGATGTTGATTGAGATGGTAGGAGAAACACTTGCCATATTTCCTTTGGCATAAATACCATGCATATCAGTTGGAACTAAGACATGACCAACTATCTCACTCGAGGTAGACCAAAAATCATCTTGCATGATTCTTTCAAGAATTGGGAGAAAATAAGATCGATGATGCATATCATCCCAAGGTCTCTCGGAAACATTCATGGCTTCGAGGATGGCTTTGTCTAAAGGAAAAGTCTCATCTAAGAAATCATGTGAACAATATAATGAAGTGGCCCATACGGGCCTAAGAACGGGATCCTCCTTGTCTATCTATGAGGTAAAAGGATCAGGATCGGTGGAAGAGTCAAGGATAGCTTGATATGCAATCTCTACTGCCGATAGTGGCATATCCATGCCAGAATGCGACGAACCTTCAATCGATGAAGTAGGAGAAGGTAGGGTCCAAGGATCACTAAAATAGGAAGTGTGAAAAGGAATGGACCTCTCTGCTGAAGCAGGCCTACTAGACATGGCGTAAACATGGTGAATCGGTGTCGAAAATTTGAAAGTACCCATGAGGGAAGAATACATTCCAACACCGATATTCTCAGTTGTCGACTGAAAATTGTCGATCACAGGGATCGATGGTCCAACAAATGTGTTAGGACTAGAGTATGCAAAGGATAATTGGTTGATCATCACTGTTAGCACAATATTGGTTTATGCCTCAGTGTTTCATAAGTGGTGCTACCTATAGGCGCTACCTAATATTTCACAGAGAACAAAATCTGCATTTCATTATTCATTTTGGCAAATGAATACAATTGTTATAGGATTTTTATTTGTTTTGGGGAAAATTGAAATTATATTGAGTTATTACCAATATCCAAGTTCAAGAATCAAATCACCCATGGATTTATGCTACCAAATTTCATGCAGAAACACAATCGGGCACTACCTACAGGCACTGCGTAATATTCTGGCAGAGGATAAATTGTGCAGAGTTATTCTGCCAGCTTTGAGTCACTAATTTAAAACTTGGGGTATGAGAAGTTGAGGATGTATTTTTTTTAAATGGAGGAGGTTTTTGTTCAAAACATTCCAAATAACAAAAACCTCTCTCAGTTTTTCAAAATTTGTTTTGGTTTGAGAGATATTAGATATAGAAGTAGGTGTTGTGTACTCTACACAGTGGCGCTGCGTACTAATTTCTTGTAGCGGTCACGGTTTTGATATTCACCTTGTTGGGAGGTTTCCACATGTCAAGGAGGGTTCAAAGGAATTCTCAAGGATCAATTAGATTTCAAGGGACACTTGCACCTAATATTTATCTCCAGAAAATGCCTCATGCATGAGGTGGAAACAATTTATTAATGGCTTCCAACAAATTCCTGAAAATAAGCAGTTTGTTGGATTTTTGTCTCTTTGACTGTTGCCACCTATCTCCAAATCTTAGAATCCAATGGAGGAGATGGGATTCGACCTAGTTAGGTTATTTCAATGATATTTTATATTTAAAGAGGGATATATCTCTTGAATAAAAGGATTGATGACCCAAGAGAGGCTAGAAAGAGATGTAGCAGGCAATTTTCCTGTGTGTGTTCATTTGTAAGCCTGTGGGAATTTTTAGGATTGTAAGCATTACTACTATTGGAGACTCATGAGAGATGTGATTTCATATTGTAACTCTTATATCCATATTTCTTCTTATTTGAATATATTTCAGATTTGAGGATCAACGGATGTCAATGATTTATGGATCCCTAAGCAATAGAGGATCTGTTGTATTTCTCCCTTCATTCATTGTTTATATTCAAGTATTTGTTGATTCACTAAATTGAGAGGATATTTATTTATTGAACATTCTATATTATGATTTCCTTCTTCATTTCTTCCACCTATCAGCATATAATCGTGTTTTTTGTTAAGTAGCTTTTGTGCCTTAGATGAGTGGGATGCTTGTGACTCCATTTCCCATTGGTGTAGCCTATTGATCTGCAGTTTGCTTCCCTCTTTCTTTATCCATATTGCTGATCCACCTATTCAAAACCAAAGTTATATTTTACATTTTGATGGGTGTTGAGCTTACACTTTAGCAATCAAAGTGTGACTTCCAATGCTAACATTTTTGGCATCATTGTCGGGGATGGATTTGAGCAGATTGAAAATCTCCCTGGGAAGAACGACATTGCACAGCTCCAGCTTTAGATGGTGACTGAAGTTGGACACCTTCAACACTGAAAATTCACCATAATGACTCCATTGTTCAGAATAGGTTGGTGACTCCACTAGGGATGAGAAAAATCAAATGGCTATGAAGGCTATTCTATCTAGGAGGTTTTCCCCACTCAATTTCTCAGCCATAGATGGTTATCCACATCTTGTGCCTCAAATTGATGAATGGAAAGATCTGTTGCCCAGATTTTATGAAGGTGATGATGACAACCCTTTTGAGCATGTTCATGAATTTCATTCTTTGATGCAACAACTTGACATCCATCATGAAGATATAGTGATGAAAATGTTCATGTATTCATTGGAAGGCGATGCAAGGCAATGTATAGAACACTCTCTACTTCTAGTATTTCCTCTTTGAAAGAATTTCATGATGTTTTTTATTCTCATTGCAATATAATTTATCCACCTGAAAGACTTTCTGAGAATTGTCGTGAGGGGTATGCATCATATATTCAAGATTCAACAAGTGATTCCTCTAGTAAGGATGATGAAGGGGATGATTATAGAGATCAGGACTTAGATGATGAGTTTCATAATTGTTTTCCTAAATTTGAAGAACAAATGCATCATTCATGTCAAAATATAGGTCCCCAAGAGAAAGATCAATATTGATAATCCACCATTTCCTTGTCTCCTCCTTTTCTCGATTCTTTAAGTCAAGAGGTCATCCTAGATTCAGATTTATTTTATCATGAGAATAGTGTTGCATCTTGTCATGGAAAATTCATATCTTATCAGTCCCTCTTATTGTTAATGAACCAATGTACCATGATTTGCAAATTTTTTATGATTATGAGGATGTTTTCCCTGAGAAACCAGTTGTCCCAGCTATTGTACTAATCCCCTCAACCATTAATAGTCAAACGGTCATTGATTCACCTTTGTATGATGATTATGAAGATGATTTCCATGAAAAATCTGTTGAAGACCTAATATCATAAAAGTAACCTTCCCATAAAAGAAACAATAACTTGTTTCAACCCTCATGTCATATTTTAGTTGCTGAAAAAGAAGAAAAAGATGATAATCTAATTTTAGAGGGTGAAAAACTGAGAAATTGGTACCATAAGACAAGATATGATGAATATCACTCACAATCAGGAGATAATATAGAAGAAATTAGTTTTCAAAGCACTTCTAATTGTGATGAACTACCCTATCAACCCCCTGTTCCTCTTGAAGACACAAACTCAGTTTCATCAAGCAACCAAGATCAAATGCCATGTGATCTGATGAGAAAGGTTGAAATTAAAGAAAGACAAGCATCACTAAGCCTTTTTTCTAATACACCTCATGACCAGAAGTGGACCAAGGCCATATGCATTGAGGATGAATTAGAGAATCAACAAGCCATACAACAACCAAGAACAGTGGACAAAGGACCTAATGCAATACTTTTCCTTTTTACACAAAGCAATGTTGCAGGGGAAAGTATTGATGATGTTTTGCAAGATCCATTTGCATCCTGTCTGCAAGTAGAAAATGGGCCTAGGCTCATTGATTTCTTCAATGGAAAGTGTATTTCCAAATGTTTCTTTGATGCGCCTTCAAGTAAGAATTATCTCTGGTGCTTAAGGAAGCACATTTCAAAACTTCAAATAGTTGAAAAAATGATGAAATGGCTTCATTGGTTGTTTCATGTAACTTGAATGCTTCAGTTTCCCAATAATTAGAGTAGGTGTGTGAAATAAGCTTGATGGAAAAGCATTGTTTCCATCATTTTGTCAGTTTTAGTTTTCATTTTCATTTAGTTTCAGCTGAAGGTCATAGATCAAGGCAGATTGCAGAGGTTAAAGGTTGAGAGCATGACTCCACAAGCCCAAAGGATAAGGCACTAAAAATACAAGAGTTATTATATCCTCACATGGAGGACTCTATCCCCCATGGAGCCTATGTTAGCAAAAGATTGGTTTATGCCTCAACATTGCATAAGTGGCACTACCTAATATTTCACAGAGAACAGAATCTGCATTTCATTATTCATTTTGGCAATTGAATACAATTGTTATGGGATTTTTATTTGTTTTGGGGAAAATTGAAATTATATTGAGTTATTCCCAATATCCAAGTTAAAGCATCAAAGAACCCATGGATTTATTCTACCGAATTGCATGCAGAAACACAGCCAGACGCTACCTACATGCGCTGCGTAATATTCTGGCAAAGGATAAATTGTGCAGAGTTATTCTACTAGTTTTGAGTCACTAATTTAAAACTTGGGTTATGAGCAGTTGAGGATGTATTTTTGAAAACTGGAGGAGGTTTTGTTCATAACATTCCAAATAATAAAACCCTCTCTCAGTTTTTCAATTTTTTTTTTGGTTTGAGAGATATTGGATATAGAAGTAGGCGTTGCGTACTCTGCACAGTGGCACTGCATACTAATTTCCTATAGCGGACACGGTTTTGATATTCGCCTTGTTGGGAGGTTGCCACATGTCAAGGAGGGTTCGAATGACTTCTCAAGGATCAGTTAGATTTCAAGGGACACCTTCACCTAATATTTATCTCCAGCAAAGGCCTCATGCATGAGGTGGAAACAATTTATTAATGACTTCCAACAAATTCCTTAAAATCAACAGTTTGTTGGATTTTTGTCTCTTTGACTGTTGCCACCTATCTCCAAGTCTTAGAATCCAATGGAGGAGATGGAATTTGACATCCTTAGGTTATTTGGATGCTATTTTCTATTTAAAGAGGGAGATATCTCTTGAAGAAAAGGATTGACCAGCCAAGAGAGGCTAGAAAGAGATGTAGCAGGCAATTTTCCTGTGTGTGTTCATTTGTAAGCCTATGGGCATTTTTAGGATTGTAAGCATTACTGCTATTGGAGACTCATGAGAGCCATGATTTTGGATTCTAACTCTTCTGTCTATATTTTTTCTTATTTGAATATATTGCAGATTTGAGGATCAAAGGATGTCAATGATTTATGGATCCCTAAGCAACAGAGGATCTGTTGTATTTTTCCCATCAGTCATTGTTTATATTCAAGTATTTCTTGATTCATTAAATTGAGAGGATATTTATTTACTGAACATTCTATCTTATTCTTTTCTTCTTCATTTCTTCCACCTATCATCATAATCTTGTTTTCTGTTAAGCATCTTTTGTGCCTTAGATGAGTGGGATGTTTGTGACTCCATTGCCCATTGGTGTAGCCCATTGATCTGCAGTTTTCTTCCCTCTCTCTTTATTTATCTATATTGTTCATCCACCTATTCAAAACCAAAGTTATCTTTTACATTCTGATGGTGTTGAGCTTACACTTTAGCAGTCAAAGTGTGACTTTCAGTGCTAATAGTCATGATCTCCCCCTGATGAGGAAAACAAAGTACATGGAAAATGGACGATACGACAACGACCATAGCATAGGTCTAATTGCGACCTAGTAACAATTTATAATCAAGAGGTGCATCAACTACCTCTACTTCCACCTCTACTATCTTCCCATCTAACTGGACCGAAAAGGCAGGGAGAATACCATGAGGGAAGAAGGAATGATCGTCAAATGTAGTCAACATGTTCGACGACTTTGAAAGGGTCAGAGAACCGATAGCTTTCCATTAGACCAAGGACATCATGCAAGTGACAACACCTTCATCAACGACCACTCATTTGATAGTATACTTGGAATACTCCATGTGGATTTGAAAATACACATGGTAGGGTAATCGAGGCTTCATGTCCGTGACATAAAACTTGATGAATTTCGAGCCACTAGGCTCTAGAGCTCCTAAGGCAGAGATTAAGGCATTCCTCTATGATGGACACGTCTAGAGTACTTCCAAATATGACATCACACAAGGGGTTTGGTCTAGATCCTCAACAATAGAGTAGCTCTGAGCGTCTCTAGCATTAGGGTTGTGGGTAGAGTGCTTGAGTACTCCTTTCAGAATATGAGGCGGTGGCTCTGGTTTATCGATCTGTAAGTTCGTCTCCGGGGGTGGAGGAGGAGATTCTAGGCTGGTACTAGCTTTTGAAGAGCTATAATCTTGAGAGCGGGTGGCTATATCAATTTTCACATCAACCATACTGATGCAAACATGATCGCCATCTTGCGACGGTGGGTTTTTACTTCCACCAGGAACATTTCCAGCACTTGAAGAAATTGAGGCTAAGTGTTGGTTGTGTGGGAATGGATTCGTCATCACATCGGGTGATATATTTAAAATCCTTACAGCCTCCGCAATTTTGGGGCACAAGTGGGTAAGGTGGTCATCGGTACAAAGTTTACAAGGAAACTTCACCTTACACTTCTCTTTCCTGCCCTCTCCAGCATTATCATTATGTTTCCCATTGTTATATTTGTCCTTGGGATTATTATTATTATTCTTCCCACCCTTATGATTATTTCAACCTTTCCTTTTATTCCCATCTGGTTTCTAGTCACCATTTGGGTTCTTTGACGATTGCACAAAATGTACATCCGCCGATAGGGTGGGTTTGGAGGATCCAAATGAGGCTGGCCCTCCAGCAAAAGTCATTGCCAAGTCTGTGGATTTTACATTGGTGGACCCTACAATTCCATTGGTATGAGGTCTGGGATCTTGTCTAGGATCATGATTTGTCTATGGTGCATATGGAAGAAGGTGGTATAACATCCCAGACTGAGCATATATCAAATCAAATTGTTGCGCTCTAAGGATAGCTTCTTCCTCGTTGAAGACCTCGGAAGTAGAAATGTCCTTTGAAATAGGAGCGTGTAAAGACTTTAGGAACCATTATAGAAGAAAGGTTTGGGGTATAGGAGTCTTAACCAACCACCTTCGCCTACGCCATTCCTGGATATGGTCTGAGATGTGAGTATCGGTACCCTGGCGTAAAGTTGACAAAAGTTCAAGTCCAACATCATAACGAATGGGCAGTTGAAAGTGATTGAGAAAGGCTATCACTAACTAATGGAATGGCCCATATGTACCCCTAGGGATCTCAATGTACCATTGTGATGCCACTCCAATGAGAGTGCACTGAAACAATCGTAACCTAATAGAATCATGGTTCAGAGAATTCAATGAGCACCAAAGGTGAAAAGTAGTGATGAGATCACCAGGGTCTTCGCCATTCTTACCCTCAAACTTTGGAATGTCTGATGGAAGTTTGGTAGGGACAGGGGACCATGTGGGGTCATGAATCACTAGGTCATTCATTAGTTTAGACAAATCTGGAAGATTAAGCGTGCCCAAGAAGGGAATATGGGGTTGCAACATCTGACCCCATCCTCCCATGAAAGATTGTGAATTAAGAACTGTGTTCCATCTAGGATTCTGGTGAGGACCAAAACCTTGTCTAGAATTATAAGACCCTCCTCTGGGATGATTCGTAAAATATGTATTGGGCATCATTCCAGCAGGAATGTTCTGATAAGCGTTATCAAAATTGCCCCCAGTTGGATTAGATCCAAGCTAGGGGTTGTTAAAACTTCCCCCAACTAGATTAGATCTAGGTTGGGGAGTGCCCAAAGTGTAATACTAACATCCTCCAGGTGGGAACCCAGAGGATTGAAGTGGATTCATCATGCCAAAAGTATTGGTCAGAATCGGCACCGAGGGGATCAGGATATAGGGTGGAACTTGTCCGCCAGCTGGGTTGATCCATCCAACCATTGAAGGATTAGACTCGGGGTTAAGAATAGGGACACTCCCTACATTAGGATTCACTTGGGGAATATTAGAACCACCAAATAGGGAAGGAGTGTAAGGAGGTTTAGTGCCCCTAAGTCCAAGGCTAGCGTTATGGCCAACAGTTGGCATGGCAGTTGAAAACTATGAGGTGAAGTTATCCATACCATAAGAAAACAAACTAGAAACCATGGGGATGGTCTAAACATTGTAACTCGGTGAGTGGCCAAAACCCCCAAAAGGGTTCGAGGTAAGAGATGAAGCATTAAATATAGGTCGGTCCATAGTACTGGTGTAAGCCTCCGACACTGCAAATGTAATGGTTGCAGGTGTCAAAGGAGTGCCATTAATTATAATGGGTTCGGGAGTCGAAGAACTCCCAGTGTTCTGAATACTAGACTCGGTACTCATCCTTGTGGGATCACAAGTCTGAAAAGTGGATGTGTGTGTACCACTACTGATAACTCTATGCCTTTTAGAAGGCAAGGACTCAAAAATTGGTGGTAACTGTAACAACCGACGAGAGCTACAAGGAAGTTGGTCCGACTCCATGATGACTTATGACTCTTCCACAAATAAAAATATATCCTATGGCCAACTAGTAGTCAAAGAGCATACCAAAAATTTGAACAACCAATATGCATGCAAATGGGCTAAAGTGGCTAAGTGGCCTCCCTCGCAAAAGAAGGTATGTCTCATCTAGGAGGGACCTGAGACTCCCTGCTAAAATTTGGAGGTAACATAATCAACTATAAGGGCCCTCGTGGGCTTAACAACCAGTCGGTCAGATCCCCCCAGAGAGGTAACCCTCCATAAAGGTTGTGTGTTGTTCGACCCTTATCTAAATCAGGGTACAAGAAGAATAACCCCTGCAAGTAACCTATGAGATACCTAAGTCAAACAACTAATAAACCACTTATAACCGATGCACAGGCAAGCAATCGTAAGTCCAGATCACCTTATGGGTAGGGTAGCAAATCCTGAAACCTTGAAATCACTGCCTCTCACGGAGCTATGGGCACTAGCAAGATCCTGAAATATGAATAAATCCACATAAATATTTCTGATGCTAGGTGAGTATCCAGGGGTTATCCCTTCAACTAACTTTGCACCCTCGTGATTAACTCCTATGTGAGTGGAGCCTCCTGATCTTACCAATTATACAATGGACTTCTCAAATCCCTGTCTTAGACACATATGTTGATTTAACTGCCTTGTAGAAGTTTACTCACAAAATCCTATTCCAAGGCACTAAATCCTAAGCTAGTTTGTGCACCCTAAAAACAAAATCGTGACTAATCAATTTTAGTTTAAAGCATAAATTTTATTGGCCGTGGTTACTCAAAAAGGTATGGAAGTGAAACTCATGGTGTTATGACTCTTCCAGAAAATAAATATGGATATAATGAAAAGTCTATCTTCAACTTTTCAATGAATGATATGCTAATAAAAACAATGTAGTCTTCAATTTCAAATCTGCAATTTAGAAGTAAAATACAATCTTTCGCTAAATTTGCTAAGATAATGATAACAATTCAAAGACAAAAATGCCAACCAATACAAAATGCCTATTTTTTTTTATTTTCAATATTCTAAAAATAAAATGCATGGACTGATAAGCAAATTGACAGATGAATTCTACTGTGTATAAAAGTAGTAACTCAAGACGAATACCAGGCAGCCAAGAAAACATCCCAGAAGCCAAGGACAAATCAAAAATATAAAATAAAGAGAAAGACCACGCCCAAAAATTCAACTCCAAACAGGCTTCCTGACATCATAGATAATCTAAAAAGACACTTCAGAGACCTAAGAAGGTTCAACAATCTTTAAATCCTACCCAGTAGTCACTCAACTAAGAAAACAAGAAAGGGAAAGTGGTATATGCGACTGTTTAGGATAATCGAGCGTATATACGCTTCTTGTAGTGAGACATGAAACGTGT
The DNA here is from genome assembly GCA_000966675.3 of Picea glauca. NCBI lineage: Eukaryota > Viridiplantae > Streptophyta > Pinopsida > Pinales > Pinaceae > Picea > Picea glauca. Next base: position 63,553 of record JZKD02S2111453.1, on the reverse strand, counting down.
ATACATGATTTTCAAGGTAAAAAGGGCGTATATGATTTAAAACAAGGCCAGACAAGGGTAAAAGGATGAAAACTCAGACTCAGAGTGAACAGGATCTGTCAAGCAATGATACGACAAGAAATACAAAGGAAAAAGAGCAATGTAAGAAGAAAAAAGTACTTCAACTCTTAGAAGGAAGATCTTTCCCTAGTGGAGTCACCATTTCTGTTACAAGGGAAAAAATCTCTATGGCCAAGGGTAAACCACAATAGACAGGTATGCCTGTAGAAATCAACTCAATTCCAACATATGCTATATAGACTAATGTGCAATACAAGGAAGAGGCCTACCTCAATCCAACGTTCGATGATGTTCCACCGTTGAGCACTTTGACCCAAATATTTATACCTGTGAGAAGTTCTCAACAAACAAGAAAAGAAAGTATATAGTGATGATATAAAATGGGTTAGCACATTAGATAACATAATCCATTAATAAACATTACAAACATGCCCATGGATAATAATCATATATTTTCAAGATACCAATAGGACGGGAAAGGAGTATTTATATTAATAATTGATCAGTAGAAGTGTCAACATTACAGAATTCCATGTCGGCACGGTTCGAAACCAAGAAACCAAGTTCCTTCCAAATGGTTCCCCACCACTTCAATCCTCCACCAAAGGCAAGCTAATGAGAAAGAGGAAAAGAGGTCCTCTCAATAATAAAGGAAGATATTGGGGGCTGAACACTATGTTTATACTTGAGGGACAAAGGGATGCAGACTCAATATGAAGTAATTTCTCCATAGTAACTTTGACCTCAAAGTTGATTTCTTTCTCCTCCTTTTCCATAGTTCGAAATTATGCTCTTACAACCTCCAAAATGCAAGTGAAGGGCTGAGTCAGAACGTTTCTAGTATAGGGAAGGCCAAGGATCAAATATCTTTTGTCGTGACATGGAAACACGACCTCATTTTGTATTTTCCATCACAAATCTCGATATACGTGAGCTGTAATGGACAAGCAAGCATATACACATCTTGCATAGAAGTTATGGAGCGTATATGTGGAAAAATGTATATTTTTAGCTCTGGATTTATCAAAAAGGGATGAAAAGTCTGCATAGGGAAATGGAAAAAGGCCCTCTATGCAAGATAACGATGGTGAGGAAAATATTGCTATAACAACCTTTACTTAGAATAGTTTCGACAAGCCTACTCCATGTTGGTCCCTTCATTTTTTTTGTTAGAAGTTGTGAAAGGGACAATGTAGTTGGAAGAACAAGGAAAGAAACCAAAAACGGTTGGAAGGAAGGACAACACAACACCAGCATGGAGAAAGAAGTTACAACAGAACAAGAACAAGAAAGCATGTGAAGTCTCAAACCTGGAAATCCTAGTTGGCTTATATATATGGGATGAATACAATTGTAAAGGGTTTATTTTATGTTGAATTTATCATTTTTTTTTATTTTGAGTTGTTGTCGATTATGCTTATGAATTGTAGGTTGTTGGAAGGCGTTCAAGTTTTGTATTATTGTCCATTTTTGGGTAGATGTTAGCTTTGATTCTAGAGTCTAGGTTTTGGAAACAAGACCAAGTCTATAAAGAGTCATGTCCATTTGTATTGGTATAAGAGCAGGGGTTTTGGGTTAACCTTATCTCTTAGTAATAGGGTTTGTTGTTAAGCTTTAGTATGGTCGAGTTGTGTCTGTATATGAGCATAACGATATGTAAGGGAGAAGAAACTTATGAAGTTAATACAAGGAGAGATTCAAATTTTGAAATTACTGTGTTTGTTTAGCTTCAAATTGTCTTAATGTTGTTTCATATTATCTTTATGTCATATACGATTAATGGGATATAGTTTCTTTATGGCTGCAACGCAACTCTGTTTTATTTAATCGGAGTTAGGAATGTTTACACAGTTCTGATTTTAATTTATGCTGTGATAGACTAGAAATATCATAAGACTATATGGATTTGTCTAAGAATTCTTCTTACCCTTCCTTATTTTCTTTTTCTTGATTGTGCTTCATGTGTGACTTATTCCCTTCAAGGAAAATGAAAATGCCAGTGCTCTAGACTACCTCGGTACCTTTTGTTGGTAACCTGAGAAGGACCCTGGTCTGATCAATTCCGCACCAACAAAATGGTTTCGTTGTTGAGACCTATTTCAAGAGGGAACCTATAGGGAGAATTCTTCCATGGATCCACTGATCCAATATTCACCAGTGGTGGGAGAAAAATTATGACATCTTCATATGGAAAGAAGCAGAGTTGTGAGGTAAATCTGTGAAGGATACAAGAGAGGTTATCCTTCATGCATAAAGATCAAGAGACCAGTACAAGATATTCTGGGTTAAATTTCTGGAAGATATGATCCATTGGATAGAGAGGCTCCAAGAAGCTTCATAATTCCAAGAACGATTCAAGAAGACCTATACTTGGGATACAAAAAATATTCCAGCGCTTCATCGACTGGTTCGTCCAATAATACGAGTAGTTGATTTCTAGGTCAATACAACACTGTAAGGATACATTATTGAGTTTGCAACTGAGAACCACCATCCTTTTTCAATGGCAGAAGGGGATTTCAATAAAGATACACAGGGAAGGATACTGAGATAAATTCCCATATGGATTAAGGTATTCTTGACGGAGGAGGGGATGTTGATCATTTCCCCAACTGAGATGACAACCTAAACACCCACACTTGGAGTGGGGTAAATTTGGGGTGGGATCATGGCCTGAGAAAGGGGAGAGGGTTCTTTGATAATTGGGGGAGAAACAATAAATGGATGCAAGGAAAGAGAGAGCGTTGAAAAGAGACGTCATAGTTGAGAAGTGGTGGCATGGTATTATAAAGAAAAAAGTGAAGTAGTCTAAGGTGTTGAGGAAAGAACTCAGACCAAAAGAAGATGATGAAGGAAAGGAGGAAGAGTTGTGGAAGATGAGAAGATAGTAAAGACTGGCCAGCCAAAAAATAAGTGAGAGATAAGCCCAGAGAGAAATAATTCCCCAAGAGGGTGGTGTTGGTAGCCAATTCACATTTTTACACTATCTTATAAGCTTCCTACACCAGTGTTTTTCAAACTTTAATTTTTCATCGCAATTCTCGAATAAAATGACACTTTTTTTCACTATGTACACACTTACCTTTCTTCTTGTTTTCACGACTGCAAGCGTGAAAACTTGGTTTTCGAAGTCACATTAAAATCATCACTGAATTGTCGTTATCATTCTCGTCGATATGCCCATTGCGTTTACATTTTACTTATCATTATACAGTTGGAAAGACCTCTTGATCTGTACTCATTTGACATTCTTTGATTGATTATATAGTTTCGTTTCATGAGTGATTGAGTTTGGGATGCATTGGTGATTGGATTTACATGTTCTTTGATTGATCTACTTGATCATTGGTTTCATAAAAACACATTGGTGTTATGATTAAACTCTTGGTATGAATCGTTCTATACAACGCATGTTTCATATAACCAAACCCTTGGTGCGATTTTTATTTATTGCTTTGGTTTTGAAACTATAACTATTTCTCGCGTGAATGATTAATCCACTTACCAAAGGTTTCGATTGATTGATTGAAGTGGCATGGTTGTAACACATATGTGTTGTGATTTGAATAGTTGTAAGCATCGACGGTTGTACCATGGTAATGACTATTCTGCATGGCAGAAATAGCTCCACCACCTTCACACGATATGTCATTAATGTTCACCCCTATCCCTGTTTCACCCTTACTAGTTTCGGGTAAGCCTGTGAGCTTTCTGCCCCTGCGTATGCTGCACTCAAACCCTGGCTCGTTCACATTGGTCACCGTGTGCTCCGGTCTATGGCACCGGTGGTGTGAATTGAGCCGAATGGTAGTCAAGCCTTGCTACTGTTCGATAACGCCTGGAATGATTTAGAGGATAGTGGTTGGCTCACGTTTGTACAGAGGTTCGAGGGTTTCAATCTATTTGTTGCACAAAAATTCTCCCTTACTTTTGATGGGTGTAGGGCTAAAGTAGGTGACATTCAGCTTGAGCTGAATGAAGAGTTCATAAGATCTGCCACAGGATTGGTAGCCACGGACCAACGATGGTTTAAAAACTCTAAATTCGACGAGGTTCCATGGTCTTTGCTATTCGTATCATGAAAATTCACATCCTGTGACATAGGTATGCAAATTTCCATGCTTAAACCCCAGTGGCATGACCTTTTGATAATGGTTAAACAATTTGTGACCTGTGAAGGTCAGTATGGATTGGTTTTTCTTTATCACCTTTGACTGTTAATGAATTTCATAGGTTATCCATTGAACATTCCATTTTACTACTTGTGTAGTCTATACAAGATGTCAAATAGGTTTAAACGAGAGAAGGCCAATAGTAGATTGTTCCACCACAGCCTAATCATACTCATCATCATTCACCATCTGAACCTTCACGACGATAATTGGCAATCTTTTCTGTCTAGAAATGGCTTTGTTGATTCAGAGTCTGTCCAAATCGATAAGCCTGTGGTCAGCGAGACTAAGGTCGGGCCACCCATTCCTTTCCATGCCCTTTTACCCTCTCTTGAACCCTCGTTCATCTCTGACATCGACCTACTCGACATTTTAACAGACAAGGTTGAGGCTATAAAAAATCCTGTGAGCAAAAAAGTCAAGGGTAACCCTACTGTCAACAACAAAGGTAAAAAGAATGCTCGATTGATATCGAGACTTTCCTGGAATAAGCCTACACCAAACGCTCATCAAAAGCCCATAGTCCTCAGCGAAGACTCGGACTCTGATATCAAGCGCTTCCTAGCTAGAGAGTACCCTTATTCCCGTGGTCTGTGCTCCGAGCCACCCTATGACTTTGTTTCTAATTTACCCCCTTGCCTAAAGAACAATCCTAGCTACCCAGGGATCAAGCTACCTAATGAAACCCTCGGTTATCTAAACCAACCCTTGCCTGCAATTTCGAAGCCCGAGAGGATAGCGTGTGTCCAATGTAATGTGTGGCTTGAACGCTACTATACCGACGTTCCCTTGTTACAGTCGAAAATCAAATCGTTGGAAAACCAAGTTACAGGGTTGACAAGAGAAAGGGACAAGCTTCAAGCTAATGACAAGAAGCAGAAAACCACTAGTTCGATCATGTTTAGGAATGTCGAATCGGCTACAGCCTTCGTCAATTCCAAACTATCATAATCGAAGCCGTTTCATATGGTCCTTGTATGATTTTCAATTTTAAATTTCATTTCAGGAGTGGCTTGAATTAATGTATAATGGATTTTTTATTTTGGTTAATTTTGTTCATGATTCTGTTATAGTTTAATCCTGTATGATTGTTATCCACAAATTTGGTCATGGTGATGATGTCATGATTATATTATGATGATGGAAAATCAAGCTCTTTAACAAGAACACTTTCCTGAGAAAAGTTACAGTTGTCTTCTTTTAGAACTCACATTTTGAAACATGTTCGCAGGCTACTTATATATTCTCCTGCGAGAATGCCTGATTCCCGTAGGCTACCTTAAGCTGGGGTGAGAACTTCTCACACTGTACTCATGATTAGGGTGTGAACATGCTCTTAAAGGGGAAAAAGATAAAGATCTCGAACCTTCTAGAAGGGAATCTTCTAGAAGGATGAGTTAGTTTTCGAATGGTTATTCAGGTGCTGGCATTCCAGATATCTTGGGATCATTCCTTATCCAAGTAACTAATATATCTCTTCATATATATTGAATAGATTTCTCATGGAGAGGGTTAAGTTAAGAAAGCAGCAAGTTAGCAAGAGATTGATTGGAGGATTAGTGCAAGATTGTGTGGAGGACTGATGCTACAACAGCTAGAGACAACATCAAGGTCATCACAAGTAGTTGATTTTCTTCATGCATGAGCAAGTGTGTGTGTCAGAGCTAGAAGCCATCAAAAGGAGAACTATGACATCAAGGCTCAGGTTGTAAGTTTCACTTTCAATTAATTCAATACAGCAATATGTCCCTTTCCCATAAAGATGATTTCACTTTATTACATCATTCCTTGATCATATGTATAGACTAGATATTGAATATATTAATTTGCCTTTACTTCGATTGGTTCATTTTGTTGTGATCTGGACGGAACGAGAGAATTTGAGCAAATCTTGGAACAACAGAGATCTAAGGAAAGCGTTCATAAGGTATGTCCATAACCCTTATCTCTTAGTTCATTCAACAGACTAGATCTAGGGAAAGTGTATTATTCTGTCCTGTTTTGTTCTAGATACCAGGTGGATCTAGGGAGATCGGTTTGTGTCCGCACTCACTGATTTATCCTATAACAAAATTGGCGACTCCACTGGGGATCATCCCTTTTGTCTTTTTGGTTTTTGAACTTTCTGTGGCCATTTGCTCTGTTTGCATTTTTCTCTTGATTTGTTAGTCTCTGAGTCCTCAGTATACCCTGAGAGACCTTCTGGGTCTATAAGCCAGTTTGATTTTTACTTTCTTTTTCCAAATTTTCATTAGTTTCAGGGATTCTCGCACTGTGTCCATTAGCAGCCTGCGAGAACCTTGATAGTTCGCACCCTACATATATATTTCAGTGCGGACAGTTCGCATGTTGCATCAAAGTGGCCTGCGAGAACCATAGTTTCTCGCACTGTGTTCCACACTGGCCTGCGAACATATTTTTGAAATTTTTGAGTTCAAGTTTTGACTCTGTCAATTGCTCATATATGTTAATTTACACCTCTTTGGCTTGTTGAATCAGTGATTTACATATCTTTTTCTATACTTGGCTTGTTGGAACTGATCTAGGTTTTCTAGGTGTTTTCTTGCCTTTGAAGCTTGACTTTCATTTCTTAGCTCTTGTTGGCATTTTCATTCTCTCTTACTTCTGGATTTGAGTGTATCTGACTGGCTGAGAACTAGGTATTGGTTGAGAGTTGATTGTTTGGTGTTTCTCTTGTGCTTGTTGGTTTGAAAGGACCATTTTTTTTCATTTGCATTGAGAAGCTCCTTGGTTTGCTCTTGTTTTTTCTTTCGTTGAAAGTATTGGATCGGGTTGTTTGTTTGAGTCTTTGTAATTTGGTTTTCTTTTCTCATTAATTAGATTTCTTCTTGGAAAGTGAACTGCATTTTTTCTTTCAAGTTTTTGTTTTTTGCCTTTTTGCGAAATCATTGAAAATCAAACTTTAAGAGTATTGAAGTTTTGAAAAAGACATATGGAACTTGTTCATTGATACATGATTGTTTTCATTAGCATCTGAAAGGAAATTGAGCATTGCATCTGCTTTGTAGTATTGAGATTGATTCAGAAATTGTTCTCTCTCTCCCATAACTAGGATTCATCGAATGAAAAGAATTATATTCCATCATATCCTTGCATTATTTGGGTCAGAGTCACACATCATGAGTTTCATTTCCGTCACCTTTGAGTAAACAACAGCTTGTAAAAACATTACGTAATATTAAAATTGATCTAGTAAATCTTTTCTAGGGCTCTTTTACACCAACATTTAGCTAGGCTAGTGCTTTGGAGTAGGAAGAGAGACACACTCTCCAA
>JZKD02S2111453.1:15058-50504 GCA_000966675.3 Picea glauca | reverse complement strand
AAGATTGTCGAGCGATCTTGCTCTTTTCACGCTCGTTAAAGTATTTGAAGTTACGCGTCCTTCGAGCGATAGTTTAACCCTTTTTCGGTCTCGTTGGACTATTGTACGAAAAAGAAACTGAGAGAGTTCTCTTTTGAGTGTTTTTCCAAACTCTATAATCCTAAAAACCCTTCGAGTTTTCTATCTCTGGACTCGTTAAACAAACATTGACTAACCCGTGATGGGACTGAACCACTCCTTCTTAGGGTTCGTTAAACATACTCTGAGGGACTTGTCCGAAGGATGATCTTATATCAACAAGCATATGTGATCCTCTTCAAGCTTGCGTAAAAATAAAGAGGTACTTTCCAGAAATGGTGGGGGAAAATTTGGGAAAGGGATATGTTTCATCTTCGTGTTAATTGGCAGTAAGTGTCACTCTTGAACATGACACCCCCTATTCATCATTTGAAGCCAGTTTGGGAAATCCATTTGTCTCTCATTCGATTCAATAAAAAGGTCTTTCCATGTGTCGTCTTTGAGTCAATGCTGCCAAATCATTGGTTGTGTCATCCATATGTTCAAGAGTAGTCCAACCCTTTTTTGAGTCGGCCATCTGCAGTTATAATTTCATTCTGTGTTGGCCTTCCCTGTGTCCAAAGTCCAATTGTTACATACTCTGTTTCACTTTCGAACTCTGTTACTCATTTCATGTCACTGATGTGGGATACATCAAGGCCCTCCTGTTATGAGTCTTGTTCTGTCGGCTTCAGCACATTATCCGTAATCCAGACTTAGAAATTATTCAATACCTTGAAGCTTGCATGCCTCAATGGCAAGTTTCTCGCTTTCGACAGTGGGTTTACATCATTGACCCCTGATCAAAAGATTCCATCGGGTGTTCGACATCAACTCATTTATTCACAGTCGATGGATTGTACTATCGTACCTTGGGAGTCATTTACATCAATGGTGATTTCCCTCGCACTTGTTAACGGTATACATTAATGACCGGTAATCAAGTGGTTTCTACCATGTTCGACTTTGACACATGTAATCACATGGTCAAATTCGTACTCTAGGCGACGAGATTGAAGACCCTGGATATTATATTTGTAATCCAGGTTGCGATGGAGTATGCATAATTTGTGACACATAGATCCACTGTATATGATTCATGTCTATGTCGTCTTGACTGAAAATTTGTCACGCAAATCCACAGTGTATTCAGGTGGCTGTGCTATACAGTGACGGCATGGATCCACAGTGTATGATTGGTGGCCATGACCTTGGTTTGTGATGTCATCAGTCTATGATCTGAGTATGGGAATGCCTACCTCAGAATTGATATCCATGATATTCTGTTGATGCTTGGATGTTTGCAGGTCTCCGATTAGATGTGCTTTTGGTTCTTGACACACACATGCAGCTTACAAAGTCCATCGACTGTCACTAGTTCCGCTCTCAGACTTTGGGGGGCATTCTATTATCCAAAAATTTGGTCATGGTGATGATGTCATGATGATATTATGATGATGGAAAATCAATCTCTTTACCAAGAACACTTTCCTGAGAAAAGTTACAGTTGTCTTCTTTCAGAACTCACATTTTGAAACATGTTCACAGGCTACTTATATATTCTCCTGTGAGAATGCCTAATTCCCGCAGGCTACCTTAAGCTGGGGTGAGAACTTCTCGCACTGTACTCATGATTAGGTTGTGAACATGCTCTTAGAGGGGAAAAAGATAAAGATCTCGAACCTTCTAGAAGGGAATCTTCTAGAAGGATGAGTTAGCTTTCGAATGGTTATTCAGGTGTTGGCATTCCAGATATCTTGGGATCATTCCCTATCCAAGTAACTAATCTATCTCTTCCTATATATTGAAGAGATTTCTCATGGAGAGGGTTATGTTAAGAAAGAATCAAGTTAGCAAGAGATTGATTGGAGGATTAGTGAAAGACTTTGTGGAGGACTGATGCTACAGCAGCTAGAGACAACATCAAGGTCATCACAAGTAGTTGATTTTCTTCATGCATGAGCAAGTGTGTGTGTCAGAGCTAGAAGCCATCAAAAGGAGACCTATGACATCAAGGCTTAGGTTGTAAGTTTCACTTTCAATTAATTCAATACAGCAATATGTCCCTTTCCCATAAAGATGATGTCACTTTATTACATAATTCCTTGATCATATGTATAGACTAGCTATTGAATATATTAATTTGCCTTTACTTTGATTGGTTCATTTTGTTGTGATCTGGACGGGACGAGAGCATTGGAGAAAATATTGGAACAACAGATATCTAAGGAAAGCGTGCATAAGGTATGTCCATAACCCTTATCTCTTAGTTCATTCAACAGACTAGATCTAGGGAAAGTGTATTATTTTGTCCTGTTTTGTTCTAGATACTAGGTGGATCTAGGGAGATCGGTTTGTGTCCGCACTCACGGATTTATCCTATAACAACGATAGATTCATTTTAAAATTAAGTAGTTAGGATTTGTTTATGCGATTTGTTGTGTCCAGTTTAGTACAAAAAATTCATTGATTTTGATTCGGTTCGATTTGTTTGTAAATCAATTATGTTTGATAGTTGATTTGGTATGATTTTAATTAGTTTCGTTTGCTCCTAATAACTCAAAACGACTCTGTTCTGTATTGAATTAGTATTCTCGATTGGATTTTAATTATCTTCGACCTATGCTAAAGATATACTTGCTATAATCGTGGATTTGTGTTGATTCATAACGGCTTTAACAAACACAAATTGTTTCGATTCGTTTTGGTTTGATTGATGCATGTCTTGAGTTAGCACGGTTGCTTTTATGAGTTGGATTTGTATCAAAAATCGATTTGATGCTTCTCTTTTGGTTTTGATTTTATCTCTATTGAATTCGTATGAGAAAATTCGGCTAATAGTTTGTTTTGAAATGAATTCAAGTAATGATTTCGTTGAATATCAATTGATTGTGTTTGTCCCAATTGGCAATAATAAACATTTGACATCCCACGTACCGTGTTATCAACTAATTAATCATATTACGATTTCGTTTGTGATCATTTACATACCAGTTTTGACTTGATTTGCTAATAGCCTGGGTCGTTTGTTTATGTTTAATATAGTGACAACAATCTGAAAACGATCCTATTTTTTTCGTATGGATTCAATCGTGTTTCCTGTTGATGGATGAGGCAGCATAAATGATTGCATATGATTTATTAAAAATGTTGGTTTTGATTTCAATTGGTCCATGAAACGATTTTATTGTTGTTAAGTTATCCAATACGACTCTGTTAACCCGATTTGGGATAATGAATTAAACAGAGTGCATACATCTCTGTTATCGTTTGGTTGAATATGATTTAGTAAGTGTCGATTTGAGTGATGCTTTCAACAATCAAATATCGGTTTGATAATTTGGATTTAATTCTTTAAGTTCAAAATATATTTTAAAATGATTTTGTGTTTAATTTAGACCAGGTACAGAATCGTAAGATTCTGTAGCTAGTCTTTAGAATTAGATTTTTATCAATTTTATTAATAAAATATCCTTTTAACTTGCCTATTTTTGTCCTCTTTCAGGTACATTCGAATTGCAATAATCAATTGGGCATGTTGTGGCAGTCTAGGAGATATTTGTGTGATATATTATTTTAGGTTGTTAGTTTAGTCAGACTTGGGATATTTTCCCAAATTTGTGTAAACAGTTTTGATAACTTCCACAAGGATGTTTTACCCTATGGGAGGTCTTTAAATACTTGTCATTTTTGCAATAAACATCATTATCCTCACTGTGGGAGAACCAGACTATGGATTTATGATTCAGACTGAGACAAAAGTTGATGTCTTGTAACAACTTTCACTTTCAATATATCAAACTTTTGTTTCAAGTTCAATGCATATCAGTTTGCAGTTGATTATAGACTACTTTATCTATCATAATCTATTGCAGGATGGTGTGATTTGATTAAAGTGTTATCCATATCTGATCTCTTTCATTATTTAAGAGCACAACAATTACTTTGTTTCAGTTAATGAATGACAAATTTCTCTTCTTTGTTAATTGAATCATTTTGTATAGATCTTTGCATGCAGATTTATCTAACTATGAAGATTTATAAATCATAAGATTTCTGTGAATTTTTTATGTATTGTTTGTCCTGTAATTATATTTGAAGAGCACTGTTGCTTATTGTTTACTAGAGGCTTGCAAAGGATTGATGCGGGTTTCCTCCCATCCAACAGCTGAACTGGATTCTTTACACGGGACAAATTGGAAAGTGTCATCACAGGTTAGTTTATTATTGTTATTTAAGTAGTTTAGATAGATATATGTGTAGTTTAGATTTGTAGTTAGAAGTTAGTATTTTAGTTTCTTAGTTTATATAGATAGTTTTTCAGTTTATTTCTTTTTCATAAAATCGTAAAAATCAAAAAATAATAGTTCTCGCTATTTTAGGACAGAATATAAATGAGTTTTGCAGGTTTTCATTCAAATATGTAATTTGTAAATATCGTACATTTGTGAATAAGATTTATTTATGTTAGTAGTTAGATGTTTAAATTCGTAGAGTTATTATAGTATTAGATAGTAAATTGTATATATATTAATAGTTTAGTTTAGTTTTTATTAGTTTGTTTTAATAGTTAGTTTTAGTTAGATTAATTAATTTAGAGTAGTTTTCTTTTGTTTTTTAGGACTTAGATCGGCTAAAGGAGATGCTAAACCCGTCAAGGTGGTTCATTCCAAATGGCTTGGGTTATTTAGACAACCCCGAACCGGTTTCACTCTCTCAGTTGACGTACGGTCATTTTTGCCCGTCAACAAATGGCGCTAGAAGGAGGGCTTGAAATTAATTAATGGCATGAGGCAGTCGTAAGACTCCTCCACCACCTAATCTCTCACCTATAGTGACAAGAAGTCATTCGAACGCTAACATTCCCCTTCAAACAATAACGACATCAACCGACGATCCACGGGTCACAGTTGAACCAGTAACCCCGAATCCTACAGGTGGTGACATACAAGAGATTGTCTGCCAATCTCTCATAAGAACCATCCATTGGACCAACCTTTAGACTTCTCTGATATCGGAGAACAACTCGGAGGCACTAACCTCACTGTGAACCATGTAGATCCGACCCTTAATCCTGCTACAGGAGGATCTGGAATACCTCCCTCACCACCTCCATCATCTCCTTCCTCTTCTGGAGTAGATTCCTATGACGAAGGCAACTCCCCTTCTCAGCCTTCCATACCCACTACACCAATGGCCAACCAGAACAATCCTGCTAGACCTTGGCTCGACCAGGATGTCGTAGCTGTACCTGGAGCTCAACATCCCTTACCTAAACATCCGAAGAAATGGCTTCCCAAGTTTGACTCTGATTCTAAACAGATCGTCGAAGATCACATTAAAATTTTTATGTTAGCCATAAGACTCCGCAATGTCGAACATGAAGACGTTGTTCATAGGTTGTTCCCCTATACTTTCGAGGGAAATGCTTCTACATGGTACTTTTCCCAGCAACCCCATACCATCGTGTCTTGGGAAAAGTTTGAGTCATGTTTTTTGGAAAATTTCAGAGACGGTAAGCCTCCGGAAGTCCTAGTCATGGATCTTTCTAATTTAAGAATGAACCCAAAAGAGAAAGTTAAATATTTCAATCAAAGATTATTAACACTTAAAAACTGAATCCCTGCGGATTCCATGCCTACCGAGAATCTTATAATAGCATACTACACTAAAGCTTTGCATCAAAGTATATCTACTTGGGTTAAACGATCTAAGAAATCCACGTTGTTAGAAGCCTTCGAGGAGGCCAGCCAGATTGAAAAACACATACTTACTCTTAAAGACTCTACTAGAAACGAAATAGAAACTAGTCCTTCTTCCAAAAAGAAGATCGAAATCCTCCCCGGACCTACTCAAAGTAAAACACAACCTGAAATCTTAGATTTAGAAAACTTAACTAAAGTTGTTCAAAAACTATCAAATCAAGTTATAGGCTTGAAAAGGACGATCGAAGAAGCTTCCTCGAGCAAAGGGCCTTACAAACCCCCATTCTGGAAACCTTTTCCTACCAATCGACTTAGTCCAACCACCAAAGGCCTTAATCTAGAAAGTCTGCAATGCACCCTTCAAACAATTCTAGAAGCCCAAGATAACTTGATGCCTCCTAAGATTCCTGAGGAGGTAGTTGAACAAGAGACAGTTCAAGAAGAGGAGTCTTCTCCAAATATTTTTGGACACTTCTCGGATAGCATCTTTCAAGCTAACTTCGAGACAGTGCATCCCTATAACACCAGGAATAAGACAACAAATAAGCCTTCTTCTGAAAACACTACAACTTTGCCTCCAAAGCAGTCTAAACCAACTGAGACCGAACAGAGTCATGTGAACCCCAACTTAGATTATGATGTAGTTTAAGATCTTAAAAAGTTAAGGGCCAACATTTATGTTTATGAGTTATTGAAATTTCCATTTCTTCTACAAAAAATGTTACAGAATATCTCAGAGAATGGCAAAAATGGTAATTCAAGTGGTAACAAGGTTGTGAAGAACAAAGTTCCTCAGAAGACTTCCACTAAAAGCAATCCTGATCCTCAAGATAAAGGAAGCCTTCCTATAAGTAATGTAAATAATGTAAATAATGTAGATAAAGTAGCTTTAGAAACTGCGAGTAAAAAGCCACAAGCTACCACCCTTAGTACTTGCAAAAATGTACCTCCATTTTTGTTAACGTTTGAAATATTTAATAGAAACGTGCACAATTGTATGGTAGACTCAGGAGCATCATCCAATGTGATTCCATGGTCTATTTGCCAAAAGATTAACACTGAAGTAGAACCCTCCACCTTAAAAATCATACAACTCGATCGGACCAATGGTAAAGTTATAGGTGAACTAAAGAATGTGCTTATAAGATTATCGTCTAACCCCAAGGTTCATCAAGTTATTGATATAATTGTTGTGGATATTCCAGAAGTGTATGGTCTATTTTTAAGTAGGGACTGGTTGGAGCAGCTACACGGTTATTTCGCGACAGATTGGTCTCATCTATGGCTTCCAGACAATGGCAAGCCTAACAAGATCAAGGTAAATCGTGAATGCTACCTTAAGTTCATGGTCATAGATTTGAATGATCCCAATGAACCATTTACACCTTCTGCTAATTCACCCAAAGTACAAGGGATGGATACCTTTTTCAGCAATTTCATGGTCGAAGCTTCAGCCATCACCAATCCAGAATAGTAGTCTGAGATTGTAGCATATGTGCAACCAACAACTTCTACGCAACGGTCTCATGTACCCGATGGAAATCAAATTTGGTCTCTTTATTTTGACAGGTGAAAGTCCAAAGAAGGAGCTTGAGCAGGCTGCGTTATTATCGATCCGACAGGTAACAAAACATTGATTGCATGTAGGTTGGAATTTGAATGTACTAATAACACTACAGAATATGAGGATTTACTATAAGGTCTCAAAAAAGCTTTGGATATGAACATTCAAAACTTGACCGTCTTTGGTGACTCTGAAATAGTGGTTAGACAGGTAATAGATTCTATCCATTGTCTGTCTCCGCATATTAAAAGCTACCAATCCGAGGTATGGAATTTAATGAATAAGTTTGTTGCTTTCAATATAAATTCTATTCCAAGATTGAATAATTCTGAAGTAGATCTATTAGCTAATGTAGCTTCTAAACTCTTTCCTATAGAAGGCTTGTCCCCAGATGCATTCTCCATCGAACTGTTGTTCTAGCCATCCATTCCTGACAACATCACGAACTAGAGAGTCTTTGACGATGATCAGAAAATTATTAACTTTCTGCACATGGAAGAAACTTTTCAAGTTGTGGTGATAGACGAACGCACGCACGACGACAATTTGCGCGATTTCACGGTAATACCAGATCCGAGAACTCTTGAATCTTCATCGAACATGGTAAACTTGATCCCTAAATCTGTAGTTAGACTAGAGAAGTTTTATTATCTTCAAGATAAATTTAAAAAGTCGGTCAACTGTAAAACCAATAGTTCCTTGTTATCATACGAAAAAGTAAACTTAGGGACTAATGATAATCCGCAGTGCATTAATCTAGGGGTAGGATGTTCTGAACAAGAAAAAGTTGCATTTATTAAATTTTTCAAAGAATTTAAAGATGTCTTTGCATGGACATATGATGACCTTAAAAATTTCGACCCTAATATCATACAACATGTCATTCCTATGAAACCCCAAACCTTACCCTTTCAACAAAAATTGAGAAAAATGCACCCTAAGCTCGAACCATCCGTTCAAAAAGAATTGAATAAGCTCCTAAATGATAAGATAATTTTTCCTATTAGGCACACTCAATGGGTTTCTAACCTTGTCCTTGTCTGGAAGAAAAGTGGGGAAATCCGACTCTGCGTCGATTTCCGAAACCTGAATAGAGAGTCTGATAAAGACAACTATCTTATCCCACCCATGGAACAGATCCTTCAACAGGTATCTGGTTCTGAGAGGCTATCCTTACTGGATGGTTTCTCGGGGTACAACCAAGTCCTGATGTCTCCACCAAACCAACTTAAAACTACATTCCGTACCCCGTGGGGCACTTATGCTTATCGAAAAATGCCCTTTGGATTGATTAATGCTAGTGCCACTTTCCAAAGAGCAATGGACCTTGCTTTTTGAGGCCTAATAAATCAGTCCGTCATAGTTTACTTAGATGATGTTACTGTTTTCTCTAAAAACAAAACCGATCATCTAGCTCACTTATGAGCCATTCTACAATGATGTCGTAAATACGACATCTCCTTGAACCCTAAAAAATCCATTTTCGCAGTAGAACAAGGTAAACTCTTGGGATTTATTGTGTCAAGCAAAGGGATGATTATCGATCCCGAAAGGACTCAAGTAATCGTGAAACTTCCCCCTCTTACATCCAAAAAGTCTATGCAGCCTTTCTTAGGCCAGATTAACTTCGTGAGGAGATTCGTCCCCAGTTTCTCCGAAATTGTCAGGCCTTTACAGAATTTAATTAAGAGAGACACCCAATATCACTGGGGACCCCTAGAAAATCAATATTTTAATGCAATAAAGAAGGCCATAATAGACGCTCCGTCTCTCATGAGCCCCGAATTTTCTCAATACTTTACACTCTACACTTTTGCTTCTGACCATTCCTATGTCGCCGTCCTAACTCAAAAGAACGTCGAAAACAACGAAGTACCCATCGCCTTTATGAGCTCTTCTTTCAAAGGTGCTGAAATTAATTACCCAGCGGTAGATCGTCAAGACTACGTTGTTTTCAAAGAAGTCAATCATTTTCGGTCTTATCTTTTGAAATCAAGGATGAAATTCATTGTCCCTTACCTAGCCGTCAGGAACCTGTTAGTGTAGAAGGAACTAGGAGAAAAGAGGGCTAAATGGGTCACCTCCTTGCAGGAGTATGACTTAGAAATCACCCCAGCTCAGATAGTGAGAGGCCAAGGGTTATGCAAGTTAGTTGTTGATTCAGCAGCAGGACAACAAGAAGAAAGTGATATGTCAAACCTAGGACAACATGATCAAAATGCAATCTGTTGTGCACAAAACTCTGTCAGTCCTTTGTATGACGATATAAGATTCTGTCTTGAACATGGGTCAGCCCCCCGTCACCTGGATGCCACTAAAAGAAGAGCGTTGAGATTAAAGTCTGCCTCTTTTCACCTAGTTAATGGTATCCTGTTTCGTCAAAGTTTTGACAACGTACTGATGCGCTGTCTTGAGAAAGACGAAGCAGAAAAAGTCTTGTTAGAGTTGCATGCAGGAGAAGCTGGTGGTCATTTTGGTGGTGACACCACTGCTCATAAGGTTTTAAGAGTCGTTTATTACTGGCCCATGATTTTTAGAGACGCCCATGCCTTGTGTCGTAAGTGTATCATTTGTCAAAAAGCATCAGGGCGGTTACAAAAACCAGCCTTTCCTTTGCAGTCCATTTCAGTAGACTCTCCTTTTCAGCAATGGGGCCTTGACATCATAGGTCCAATCAACCCCCCATCCTCACAATAGCATAAGTTCATCATAACAGCCACAGATTACTTTACCCGGTGGTCTGAAGCTGCCGCGTTAAGAACTGTCAACACCAGTCAGGTAATTGTCTTTCTAAATTCGAATATTATCACTCGTTTTGGTATCCCTGACTGTTTAGTATTCGATAACACTTCTTAATTTTCCTCTATTGAGATGAGTGATTTCTCTTTGGAAAAAGGAATTAAATTGAAGTATTCTGCTAGCTATTACCCCCAGGGCAACGGATTGGCAGAATCAACAAACAAGAACTTGATTAAAATCATCAAGAGAACAGTGGTTGAGAATCACAAAAATTGGCACAATTCATTGTTAAACGCATTGTGGGCTGATAGGGTAATGCCAAAATATGCTATAGGTAACTCCCCCTTTTTTCTCGTTTATGGCAGAGAAGAAATTTTTCCACCTCACATTCTTCTTCCTTCACTTCAGTTATCGCAGAAAATCCAAGAAGAAGATTGTCCCCCTTTGGAAAACCGAATTAACGCTTTAATGAAGCGAGAAGAGGTAAGAGCCGAAGATAAACGTAAGTTAGATCAACATCAACTATTGGTTAAAAGATGGTTGGATTCTAACTCTGCTTCTGATAGGAATTTCGAAGTAGGTGATCTTGTCTTGAAATGGGACAAACCGCATGAGGGAAAGGGAGAGCACATGAAATTTCAAAACTTATGGCTTGGACCGTTTTTAATTGCTGAAAATTTGGGTCGCAGTTCTTTCTGATTGCAGAATCTTGAAGGGCATCCTAACACCTATCTGGTGAATGGTCAAGCCTTGAAAAGATACTTTGCTTGATAACAACCCTTGTACATTATGTACATATTTTTCTTTTTGTTTGCTTTTTCTTTTGTTTTTGATTTTTTTTTTATTTCTCTTTTGAGTTTATCAGCTTGTGTTTTTGGAAATACACATACCTGTATACTGAGCTATTCAGACAAAGAAAATAGAAAATTCCTTCTCTGAAATAACTGCTAAGAAAATTGTATAAACATCAATTGTATACTTCTGAAATTTACATCTGTGATTGGCAAAAGTTTGTCATTTGGAAGAAGTTAACTGATTTCAATCTCTAACATAAGCTTGTCGCGATTATCCATTATCTCTTTATGCTGTCCCTATTCCTTAAGGGAATGACTCAGAAGATGTCTCCCTGCCTTAGGAAGTTTCTTCTGTAAACGAAACATCTATGGATCTTAATAAAGGACACTTCTAAAAAATTATGTTGAGGTCTGAAAAAAATATGTTAAAATATCATAATTTTCAGCGTCACCCCGCTCAACTATATATCTTTGAAAAAAAATAGAGATGTGGGAAGTTCTTGTAAACCCGCCTGGATGTTGAACAGGTCTGTTGGCAGCGGGTAAATGCATGCATGACGCCAAGACAACTTCATTGGGGTACTGAACAGGCCCGCTAGCAGTGAAGCAATGTTAGGTATATGAAAATTTTCAATTAACAAACCTCTAAATGTCCTTTATTATGATCTAGAACTTCTTGGCAGGATACAGATGTCAGAGTGGGTTAAATGGAAACCTTGTCGAGGCTATGGACGCCTACTGGCAGCAGTGGCTATGTCAACAGTATTGGGGATTTTATCTTTAATATCGCAACTCACTTGTCTTGAGACTGTTATCAGCTTTCATCCTTTAAACATTGCTATAATATTTGGTTAATGATGATGTTTACACGATTTTCTGGTTGTTATTTTTGAGTTAGAATTTTTCTCGTTATCCTAATCTAAATTTGTTTTTTTGGCAGAGATAACTGCTTCTACCAGTGTGTCGCCATTGTTGGCAGCCAATTCACATTTTTACACTATCTTATAAGTTGCCTACACCAGTGTTTTGCAAACTTTAATTTTTCATCGCAATTCTCGAATAAAACGACACTTTTTTGCGCTATGTACACACTTACCTTTCTTCTTGTTTTCATGACTGCAAGTGTGAAAACTTGGTTTTCGAAGTCACATTAAAATCGTCACTAAATTGTTGTTATCATTCTCATCGATATGCCCATTGCATTTACATTTTACTTATCATTATACAGTTGGCAAGACCTCTTGATCTGTACTCACTTGACATTCTTTGATTGATTATACAGTTTCATTTCATGAGTGATTGATTTTGGGATGCATTGGTGATTGGATTTACATGTTCTTTGATTGATCTACTTGATCATTGGTTTCATAAAAAAACATTGGTGTTATGAGTAAACTCTTGGTATGAATCGTTCTATACAACGCATGTTTCATATAACCAAACCCTTGGTGCGATTTTGATTTATTGCTTTGGTTTTGAAACTATAACTATTTCTCGTGCGAATTATTAATCCACTTACCAAAGGTTTCAATTGATTGATTGAAGTGGCATGGTTGTAACACATATGTGTTGTGATTTGAATAGTTGTAAGCGCCGGCAGTTGTACCATGGTAATGACTATTCTGCATGGCAGAAATAGCTCCACCACCTTCGCACGATATGTCATTAATGTTCACCCCTATCCCTATTTCACCCTTGCTAGTTTTGGGTAAGCCTGTGAGATTTTTTCCCCTGCGTATGCTGCACTCAAACCCTAGCTCATTCACATTTCTCACCGTGTGCTCCTGTCTATGGCACCGGTGGTGTGAATTGAGTCGAATGGTAGTCAAGCCTTGCTACTGTTCAATAACGCCCGGAAAGATTTAGAGGATAGTGGTTGGATCATGTCTGTACAGAGGTTCGAGGGTTTCAATCTATTTGTTGCATAGCAATTCGCCCTTACTTTTGATGGGTGTAGGGCTAAAGTAGGTGACATTCAGTTTGAGCCGAATGAAGAGTTCATAAGATTTTCCACAGGATTGGCAACCACCAGCCAACGATGGTTTAAAAACTCTAAAGTCGACGAGGTTCCATGGTCTTTGCTATTCATATCATGAAAAGTCACATCCTGTGACAGAGGTATGCCAATTTCCATGCTTAAACCCCGATGGCATGACCTTTTGATAATGGTTAAACAATTTGTGACCTGTGAAGGTCGGTATGGATTGGTTTTTCTTTATCACCTTCGACTGTTAATGAATTTCATAGGTTATCCATTGACCATGCCATTTTACTACTTACGTAGTTTGTACAAGATGTCAAAGATTTTTAAATGAGAGAAGGCCGATAGTAGCTTGTTCCACCATGGCCTAATCAGACTCATCATCGTTCACGATTTGAACCTTCAGGGCGATAATTGGCAATCTTTTCTATCTAGAAATGGCTTTGTTGATTCAGATTCTGTCCAAATCGATAAGAATGTGGTTAGTGAGACTAAGGTTGGGCCAACCATGCCTTTCCATGGCCTTTTACCCTCTCCTAAACCCTCGGTCAGCCCTGACATCAAACTACCCGACATTTTAACAAACAAGGTTGAGGCTATAAAAAAGCCTGTGAGCAAAAAAGTCAAGGGTAACCCTATTATCAACAGAAAAGGTAAAAAGAATGCTCGATTGATATCGAGAGTTTCCCGGAATAAGACTAAACCAAACATTGATCAAAATACCATAGTCCTCAGTGAAGACTCGGACTCTGATATCGAGCGCTTCCTGGCTGGAGAGTACCCTTATTCCCGTGGTCTGTGCTCCGAGCCACCCTATGACTTTGTTTCTAATTTACCCCCTTGCCTAAAGAACAATCCTAGCTACCCAGGGATCAAGCTACCTAATGAAACCCTCGGTGATATAAACCAACCCTCGCCTGCAATTTTGAAGCCCGAGCAGACAGCGTGTGTCCAATGTAATCTGTGGCTTGAACGCTACTATACCAACATTCCCTTGTTACAGTCGAAAATCAAATCGTTGGAAAACCAAGTTACAGGGTTGACAAGAGAAAGGGACAAGCTTCAAGCTAATGAAAAGAAGCAGAAAACCACTGGTTCGATTGTGTTTAGGAATGTCGAATCGGCTACATCCTTTCTCAATTCCAAATTGTCATAATCGAAGCCGTTTCATCTGGTCCAGTTATGATTTTCAATTTTAAATTTTGTTTCAGGAGTGGCTTGAATTAATGTATAATGGAGTTTTGATTTTGGTTAATTATGTTCATGATTCTATTATAGTTTAATGTTGTACGATAGATTCATTTTAAAATTAAAAGTAGTTAGGATTTGTTTATGTGATTTGTTGTGCCCAATTTAGTACAAACAATTCATTGATTCTGATTCGGTTCGATTTGTTTGTAAATCAATTATGTTTGATAGATGATTTGGTATGATTTTAATAGTTTAGTTTGCTCCTAATAAATCAAAACGAATCTGGTCTTTATTGAATTAGTATTCTCGATTGGATTTTAATTATCTTCTACCTATGCTAAAGATCTACTTGCTATAATCGTGGACTTGTGTTGATTCATAATGGCTATAACAAACACAAACTGTTTCGATTCGTTTTGGTTTGATTGACGCATGTCTTGAGTTAGCACGATTTCATTTATGAGTTGGATTCATATCGAAAATCGATTTGATGCTGCTCTTTTGGTTTTGATTTTATCTCTGTTGAATTCGTATGAGAAAATACGGCTAATAGTTCATTTTGAAATGAATTCAAGTAATGATTTCATTGAATATCAATTGATTGTGTTTGTCCCAATTGGCAATAATAAACATTTGATATTCCATGTACCTTTTTATCAACTGATTAATCCTATTACGATTTCATTTGTGATAATTTATATACCAGTTTTGATTTGATTTGCTAATAGCCTGGGTCGTTTGTTTATGTTTAATATAGTGACAACAATCTGAAAACGATCCTGTTGTTTTCGTATGGATTCGATCGTGTTTCCTGTTGATGGATGAGGCAGCATAAATGATTGCATATGATTTATTAAAACTGTTGGTTTTGATTTCAATTGGTCCATGAAACGATTTTGTTGTTGTTAAGTTATCCAATACGACTCTGTTAACCCGATTTGGGATAACGAATTAAACATAGTGCATATATCTCTGTTACCGTTTGGTTGAATACGATTTAGCAAGTGTCAATTTGAGTGATGCTTTCAGCAATCAAATATTGGTTTGATAATTTGGATTTAATTCTTTAAGTTCAAATTAGATTTTAAAACGATTCTATGTTTAATTTAGACCAGCTACAGAATCGTAAGATTCTGTAGCTAGTCTTTAGAATTAGATTTTTATCAAATTTATTAATAAAATATCCTTTTAACTTGCCTATATTTGTCCTCTTTCAGGTACATTCGAATTGCAATAATCAATTGGGCATACTGTGGCAGTCTATGAGATATTTGTGTGATATAGTTTTTATTTTAGGTTGTTAGTTTAGTTAGACTTGGGATATTTTCCCATATTTGTGTAAACAGTTTTGATAACTTCCACAGGGACGTTTTACCCTATGGGAGGTCTTTAAATACTTTCCATTTTTGTAATAAACATCATCATCCTCACTGTGGGAGAACCAGACTATGGATTTATGATTCAGACTGAGACAAAAGTTGATGTCTTGTAACAACTTTCGCTTTCAATATATCAAACTTTTGTTTCAAGTTCAATGCATATCAGTTTGCAGTTGATTATAGACTACTTTAGCTATCATAATCTATTGCAGGATGATGTGATTTGATTAAAGCATTATCCATATCTGATCTCTTTCATTATTTAAGAGAACAACAATTACTTTGTTTCAGTTAATGAATGACAGATTTCTCTTGTTTTTTAATTGAATCATTCTGTATAGATCTTTGCATGCAGATTTATCTAACTGTGAAGATTTATAAATCATAAGATTGTTGTGAATTTTTTATGTCTTGTTTGTCCTGTAATTATATTTGAAGAGCATTGTTGCTTATTGTTTACTAGAGGCTTGCAGAGGATCGATGCGGGTTTCCTCCCATCAAACAGCTGAACTGGATTCTTTACACGGGACAAATTGGAAAGCGTCATCACAGGTTAGTTTATTATTGTTATTTAAGTAGTTTAGATAGATATATGTGTAGTTTAGATTTGTATTTAGAAGTTAGTATTTTAGTTACTTAGTTTAGATAGATAGTTTTTCAGTTTATTTCTTTTTCATAAAATCGTAAAAATCAAAAAATAATAGCTCTCGTTGTTTTAGGACAAAATATAAATGAGTTTTGCAGGTTTTCATTCAAATCTGTAATTTGTAAATATCGTACATTTGTGAATAAGATTTATTTATGTTAGTAGTTAGTTATTATAGTATTAGATAGTAAATTGTATATATATTAATAGTTTAGTTTTGTTTTTATTAGTTTGTTTTAATAGTTAGTTTTAGTTAGATTAATTAGTTTAGAGTAGTTTTCTTTTGTTTTCTTAGGACTTAGATCAGCTAACGGAGCCGCTAAACCCGTCATGGTGGTTCATCCCAAATGGCTTGAGTTATTTGGACAACCCCGGACCGGTTCCACTCTCTCAGTTGACAGACGGTCATTTTCACCCGTCAACAAGTGGACAAGAAGAAAAATGTGTATAAGCAAGAGAAGATCAAGTTAGCATGGATCTTGTAGAAGAAAGAGAATATTTAGCCTTGATACCAGGAAATATCAGGAGCCTGGTCAAAGAGACATCTCCAGAGGATGAGAATGAGACCCCCCATGTCCAAGAAACCTTCCCAGAAGCTAGTGGAACCAACCCCGAATCACCCATCTTCCAAGTTTCTTCTATACCAGTGGTAAATCCTATACTATCTTCCTATGTTATTCCTATTTCGATTCAGTAAGTTATTCAGTCACAACTAGTGAGTATGAATACTAGGAGGATATTTGGATCCCCTAGTAGATCGCAACCAGGACCATTAGGGTTTACTTTGATAGGAGAAGTAAGATCAACAATGGTTGGAAATGTGGGAGGATCGATCGCTCGATACCCAGAATATTTGGGTAAAGGAGATGAGGATGTTGAGCGACATTGGTTTCTCTATGAAGCGATTTGGGGGTCCAGAGGGAATCTAGATGAAAATAAACTGGTTGAATTCCAGACTACCTTGAGAGGCCATGCTCTCAAATGGTACATGAAGGATATTGAGTGAGGAGGAGCATAAGGATAAACATTCACACTTGGCCAAGTTCGGACAAAATTCATAGCAAAGTTTAAGTTGCCTCAGTCGGGACAACAAGATCTGTCTGAGTTGCATGAGATTCAATAGAGGCAAGGAGAATTGGCCTAGGAATATAGTCATAAGTTTAAGGATTCCATTGGGAGGATAGTGCATCCAATTTATGAAGATCACCATAGATAATGGTACATTCATGGATTTCTACCTCTAACATGAATTATGTTAATGCAACAACAGATAGACTCCTTGACAGATGCCTTGGAACAATCAATGAAGATTGAAGCCATGGAAGGATATCCAAGGAGACTAAGGGTGACCAAACCACCAGTGGATGAAAATTTAGCACAACTACAAGGAAAAATATCGACACCGATAGAAAAGATTTAAGAATTGACGATACCCAGACCAGGACGACTGTAAGTCTAGTGTACCAGATGCTAAATAGAGGAAAATATAGAAAATGAATGTCCATGTATGAGGGGTATGGGACCTTCTCACAATCTGATGGGACCCTCATTAGGACCCATGGGAGGAGTTGTGCAAGTATATGCGAATTTACCATTCCATAGCCCAACCCTGTATCATGCCTTTGCAAGTAATCAAGCATCGTCGTCAGTTGAGTATTGCGAGATCTGCTGGATTCATCGGCATGGGCCAAGATAGTGCCCTATTATTCAGAAGTATTCTACAGTATCGAACATTGTACATTTTTAGCTATGTGCATCTACCACACATGCTATGAATTAGTGTAGAGCACTGGACACACTTGTGAACAGATTGGATCAAACATCACTCAGGGTGAATAAAACCCCTCAAGGACTAGGAAGAGGCCGAGGAGGTGGAGTTGGAGGAGGCTTCAAAGGAGGAAGAACCGGGTGGAGAGGACCAAGTAGATTCTACAACTGTGATGAGAAAGGTCACATGGCTAGGGATTTTCCTCAACCGAGACAACCATGGTGCTCACAATGCAGAACCAATGGGCACACAACTGAAGACTACCCAGAGCTAATTGCAAAATGGGAATATTGGGAATGCCAAAGAGGAGACAAATTCATCCGGTTAGATATAAATAGGGTCATCAAAGGAAAACTACCCAACATTAATATTGTTACTCAAGGAGGAGAAAATACTGAAGCAGATGCTGATAATCTGCCTAAGATCTAGAAAGAAACACATAAGGAGGACATGTATGACCCTATGAAATAGAAGTTATTATTTAAAAAATAAATAGAATTATTCCAGAGTATATCTAGCCCTGAAATTGAAGAAAACCCCCCTCATCCCACTATTTTTCCTAAGATTTTGCAATTCCCTAATTCACCCCCTGCACCCTGAAACTCCATAATCCCGATAAGAAAACCTGAGTAGTTGAAAAATGTATTTGACCTTTGGTTTTAGTTATTTTTTTGATATTATTGGGAATGACCAGCTGACAAAAAAGTTGTGTAATGATATGTATTTAGTCCTAGGAACGAAGGAACCCCCAAGAGATAGAATAATGATGAATCTTCCTAAGAAAAACACTAAGAGAGTGAAAAGAAGTAAAGTATGGACTGGGAAATATTTTTTAGTAGCATCCCAACTAGATGAGTTTGAGATTAAGGATGTTATGCTAGATCTAGGATCTGATGTTAGCATATTTCCTAAAAATATTTGGGAAGCTTTAGGGAAACCATAGTTGATATATTCCCCAATTCAATTGAGAATGGATAATTAGTATTTCATTTTCCCAATAGGAAGGCTGGAGAAGGTGGATATATATGTTGTTGGAGTAAAGAATCTATATGATTTCAAGGTGATCAAAATCATGGGGGATAAGGACCCTTATCCTGCACTACTTGATATCGATTGGGGTTATGATAAATATTCGGTTATTAACCTAAAGAGAGATACTATGACATTTGAAATAGACAAAAAAACAGTAATTCAACCCTTGGATCCATATGTAGGCCTCTAGTACATGGATCCAACAAACAAGAATGTGGAAGGAGATGATCTAGATCATTTATACATAGTAACAACAGTGAGGAGATCAAAATACATCAATCCTATGGTTGATGGATAAGTAAGTTGGAGGAGCATACAATTGGCGGATGGAGATTCTAAACTAGCATTTGACAGTTGGCAACAGGGTGCATATGAAATATTTTCAAGATGATGCACAATTGTTAGAGTAATGATATGGGTTGGAACCAAGGTTAGAGAACATCTGACATATAATGGTACCTCAGGCCTTGGCAGTTTTCTCGTTAGCATGGAAGAAATGATAACACAATATCAAAGGATCGTAGTTTTTCACTTAGTGGTGGAAGACACCCCTGCCAAGTGGTGGAAGACACCCCTGCCAGGTGGTGGGATAGTCACAAATAAGTAATTAATAATTGGGAGTATGTGAAGCATGCTATCCAGACTCGATTTCAAGACAAGGAGCAACTGAAATCAAAGATGTGGATTGATTTTCAAGTTGCGCAACTGTTCTATGGACAGTGAGATCCTAAAACACATATCGAACAATGTGTAAGAAAGTGGAAAGTTACAGAAGTACCATCTCACTTTTTGGTTCAATTATTTCCCCATTCGCTAGGTCTGATACCAAAATCCTAGTACATCCATGAAGAGACCAGAAGGTAGACTAGCAGTTGGAGAACTTTAGCAGACCAAGTTTGCAAGGAATTTTCTTTCACAAGTAAGTACCCTGAGCTTAAGATAGTCCTACAAAGAATTAAGGAAATGATTTCTACCAATGTTTGTAAAAGGAAATCAAACCCAGTGGTATGTTAAAAGCATAGTCAAGTGCTTCGGTCCAACCTTCACTTGGACACGGACAAGACATCCATAGAATTCTACAAAATTGAGAAGGATTTGGGAGACCCTGATGAGTTAGAAGAACTGATAAATTTAGCCATTGAGGAAACATAAGGGAGTAGAGAAATCCAAAACATGTTGCCCAGTCAGAATGATATCTCTTATAATCACCCATTGAAATTGTGGAATGTCAACATAGGAACTACTTATAAACCCAAGATAGTTGTTGTAGGAGATTACTGGGATGAACAAACCAACCAGGAAATACATAGCATGTTGCGAGAGTATGAGGAATTATTCCCTAAGACATTTTCAAAGATAAAAGGGATAAAAGGAGTTATGGGAGAGATGAATATTGAACTAAAACCAATATCAAAACTTGTAAGGAATAGACCATATCATCTTAACCCGAGGGTGAAAGAGAAGGTTAAGAGGGAAATAGACAAGATGCATGAAGCCAGATTGATATTTCCAGTTGAAGAAGAAGAGTGGGTTAGCCCCATAGTGATCTAGAGAAATAAAGGTACAAAGGACATTAGGGTATGTGAAGGACTACAAAATCCTTAACTATGCATGTGTGCATGACCATTTTCCCACACCTTTTATTGATGAGGTGCTAGAACAAGTTGTTGGGAAAGAGTCTTACTCACTTACAAATGGATTTTCAAGGTATCACCAAGTGAGAATTACTGAATAAGACAAAAATAAAACCACATTCATAACATAATGGGGGTAATTTTCATATAATGTGATTCCCTTTGGTCTAAAGAATGCACTTGCAGTTTTCTCCCAGATTGTGATAATAGCCTTCTAAGAATTCATTTACAAATTTATTAACGTTTATATGGATGAATGGACGGTGTATAGTCTACTAAAATAACATGTGGCGCTACTAAAATTGATGTTTGATCAATGTAGGGAGCTTTAGATATCCTTAAACCTCAGAAAGTGCATCTTCTGTGTGCCACATGGAAACCTCTTAGGCCACATAGTATGCCAAGAAAGAGTGTTGGTATACCCAACCAAAGTTGCGATCATTTTGAATATGCCACCTCCTACGAGCACGAAGAAGTTGTGGTCAACGCTGGGGAAGAAATGGTACTATTGCAAGTTCATCAAAAGGTATGCAACTATTACTACACGCCTGAAAAATCTACTAAAGAAGTCTGAATTGTTCCAGTGGACACTAGAGTGTGATTGAGATTTTGACATACTGAAGGAAAAGCTCATCAAAACACCTATTTTGATATTTCCCAATTGGGAAAAGGAATTTCATGTACATGTGGATGCATTAGGTATTTCCCTGGGAGCCATCCTGGTGCAACCAGAAGATGGAAATACAGATCATCCCATTTATTTTGCTAGTAGGAAGCTATCAAAATCTGAACGCAACTATACAACTACAAAAAGGGAGGGTTTGTGTTAGGTAGCTAGAGAGGTAGTAGTGGGGGCCCAGAGGTCCCATAGTGATAATAGTGGAGTCCATTCAATGTAAGATGGACTAGGTCCACTATATTATTAAATAAGGCCCACTATGGTAGTTAAATATACTAAATGGGTAGTTAGATATAATAAATGTAAGATGACTTCTTGGAAGGTTCTATTTCTAGAAGATTCCTCCTCTAGAATGTTGTTAGGTGATGGTAGAACTATATAAAGAGGTTCAAGCAATGTAATGGGATATGAAGAGAAGTATTGTACTTGTATCTGAATCTCATTAGGAGAAATCCCCCTCAAAGAGGTATGTGAACAGGAGAGGATCCCTTCCATAATAGGATCCATTGTATGGTGTTGCCCTACCTCAAGGGTTTTCTTATAATAAAAGTGTGGTTTCTTCTATATTGATCTGTGGATATATTGTGTATTCAGTATTTGTGGTGATTATATTTTTATATCTATTCAGGTACTTAACAAGTGGTATAAGAGCACTTTCCTTGGCAGACATTGTGGGCACATAGTTTTTATTTTTGCAATTTTTTGTTTCGGAGAAGAAAAAAAGAGGGCCGCAACATTCCATAAATTTCCGTTATATTTATATGAAAAATTTGTATAAAAATTTTGTATATATGAGTTCACCTCATAAAAAAATCCAAGTTGAAAAAAAAAATCATCTGAAACAGTGTCTGGGAAGTCAAAATATTGAAGCTTTAAAATCTGCAATTTTTCAGAGTTTTTTCTGTGGACGATGGCACGATTTATTTATTTTTGTTGCATATGGAGGCCGAATTTGCCAAAAAAATTAATAGATATGAGTTCCTCTCACAATTTCACCCAATTTCAAAAAACAAATCAGCCAAAACAGAGTCTGGGAAGTGAAGTTATGAGCATTTTAAATTCAACTTGTTTTAGGGTTTTTCCAGAAAAAACCATGATTTTCTGCCATAAATTATTGTTATATTTTTTTGGTTTTTTCATGATGGTTGTGGGATTGAAGAGTTCATAAGGTGCTTAGATGAATATTTCCTCTCAAACCCTCAAATAAATTCTACAAATTACTTAAGCATTCAAATCCCAATTGTATGACACATTGGATGCTAGATCGCATGACCTTGCAGATGGCCTCAATGATAGTTTTCGTAGTATTCAAGATTCATTGGATAACATGCAGGAGAAATTTCTTATGGAGGACATCAGGGATGAATATAATCAATAAATATATGCTTGGTATGATTTTGAGGCTGATTGTGATGATTGGTATATGGATAGTTGTCATTTTTGGGATGACAACCACTTTCATATTTTATTTGATGACTCTAATCCACCTTCTGTAGAGAGCATCAATGTGACAAATCGAGAGCCAATGATTATCACCAGTGTCCATCCTGCATATTCTACAGTGATATTATTCCTTCCAGATTTTTCTATGACCCTTTTCCACTATGTGGATGAATCTTCTTATTTGGATCCACATGACAGGTATCATTCTTTGGAGCATCATTTTGAGTTGGTTATTGGGTTCCAAAATATTCCACGGGGAGTTCACATGAGAACTTGGACATGGGACCCCATATTACAATGGTGTTTGGACTACTTCAGTATGGTGTCTTTCATTTCTACATGGGACCTTGGTTCTCCAGTCTTCTTCAGCATTATGGTCCACAATTATCCATGGGACCCTGGTATATGGTTGTACATCAAGCGTTGAGGACAATACTTTCATAAGGGGGATGGAATGTTAGGTAGCTAGAGAGGTAGTAGTGGGGGCCCATAGGGCCCATAGTGATAATAGTGGAGGCCATTCAATGTAAGGTGGACTAGGTCCACTATATTATTAAATAAGGCCCACTATGGTAGTTAGATATAATAAATGTAAGGGGACTTCTTAGAAGGTTCTACTTCTAGAAGATTTCTCCTCTAGAATGTTCTTAGGTGATGGTAGCACTATATAAAGAGGTTCAAGAAATGTAATGGGATATTAAAGAAGTATTTTATTTAGATATGAAGCTCATTAGGAGGAATCCCCCCCGAAGAGGCAAGTGGATAGGAGAGGATCCCTTCCATAATAGGATCCATTGTATGGTATTGCTCTACCTCAAGATTTTTCTTATAATAAAAGTGTGGTTTCTTCTATATTGCTCTATGGATCTATTGTGTATTCAGTATTTGTGGTTATTATATTTGTAGATCTATTCAGGTAATTAATAGTTTGGCTATGATTTATTCTCTACAAAATTTTAGACATTACCTATTAGGTTCTCATTTTAAATTTTTTATTGATCATTTTACGTTAAAATATCTAGTTAACAAGCTTGTCTTGGAAGGAAAAATTTGTCAATGGTTGTTACTATTTTAGGAACATTCATTTGAGGTGATCATCAAACCTAGAAGATGCAATGTGGGTCCTGTTCATCTGTCCATATTGGAGTCAGGGGAGAGTGGTGGAGAAATCGATGATCATCTCCTAGATGTAGACCTGTTTTGAGTTGAGGTAGCACCAGGATACCTAGAATACATAGAAGCCTTCTTGAGTACAGGGGCCTACCCAAAAACATACTCTGTAACTCATAAATTCTATGTGGTGGTTCGAGCAATAGACTATCAATTGATCGCGGGGAAATTGTATAAGTTGGACCTAGACATTATCCTTAGGAGATGTGTTTTGGACCATGAAAGATAGGATATCCTCTAGGAGTTCCATATTGGAGCTGCGGGAGGCCATGTTGGAGGAAAGGCCACTATGAAAAAATTCCTCCAAGATAAATTATGGTGGGTGTTGGCTCTCCCAACTAGCACCTTTTTATTTTATCTTGAAATGCAAAGTTATCCATAAACTTTCTCACTGCCTAGTATGTTGCTTTTGTCAGATTGATAGACTCTTTGTAAATTTTTATTGGTTTGTATAAACATTGGTTGTTTCAGTTGTTTTATTTTGTATTATTATATTGTGCTCGATTCTATGACTGATAAGCATGGAATTAAGGGTTCTTATTGTAAACCCATTTTGGTGGATCTCTGTACAAATTCATTTTCCATGGATGAAATGTCAGCCTCTCTTGTAATTTTTATTTTGACTCAATCAAGACATTGTTACTTTGTGAGAAACTTTCATTGAATCACACCAATCACATATAATCATGGTCTATAGTTAATTGTTTGAATTTACCTAATTATAATCTCATTCAAAAAGGGATATTTAGACTATATAACTAATATGTTTAGGGTAAAGTCCTAAGTTTGAATTAACAGTTTGAAATATTACTAAAACCTATTATTGTGCTTCATTCTTCATATTATGTTCCTAAGCTAATTGACCATAGACTGAATGCGATATGAGAAATACGTTTGGTTTGTAAGAATTTAATTCAAATACTAAGTAGAAGGAATTCCCTTGTACTTCATTACTCCATCATTTATTTCAATTATCCCTCTTACCTTGGCCAATTTCTCCAAAAGACTATGATATAATTATCATCCACTTTGGGATCAGTAATTCGTGACAAATTATACGACAAACATGGGTCATTCGACTCTAAAACCTTCCATCCTCTGTCATGCAAACGATTTGGAAAATCATCAAGGATTTAAGCGGATAATCAGATCGTGTTGAGCTTTGATATTTGAGTTCTTCGATACTACTATGGGATGAGGTATGATGACCTATTATTTTGCGATTTTAATGGGTTTCTTTTGATATGACTTCATTGTTTTTATTCCCAAAAGGGTAGTTTGTTCTCCCTGTAGTTTATTCATTCTTTTAACTTATCTACAGAACCCATCACTCTTGTAGCAAGGGAAGAACCAAATGGTCCTGAGGTTTTACATACTTGTAATTGTATAACAAAGAAAGGTTTTTGTGGGACGATTTATGAGAAAACGATTATGAATTTGACAAAACCGTTAAAAACCCATCTCCAAAATAGGGTCATTTACCTTCCAATCGGGAAGTTTCTTCTGAAATAAACCGATTTCAAAGATATGCCTAGTTTTCTAAAGATCAATTTCTCCAAAAATCTGTTTTGTTTGAGGAAATCCTTTCCCCTTCTTCTCTCTATGGATCTGAAAGCCTGTAAGTTATTGGCCCTACTCTGAGGAATAAAAACCCCTCTGATAAGAATAACCAGTATCCTAAAACATATTTCAGGTCTTGGGAATTGTAACGACTGTCGTTCATGGGAACAGAGGTATTATGCCTACGTTCCATACCTGCAGATGTGTCTTTCTCAGGTTATGGCACAGGAAAAGGCCCCATGTTTCAGAGTACAAGTAACCCCTTCCATATTTGGAACTGGTGTACTGTGAAGGTTTATTTGACTGCATCCAAAGATACTATCAAGACTTTCCTTATCTACAGGCTCAATTAAATAAAGTAATGACTCGAACCTCAATTATGCAAAAGGAAAATGATGATCTCAGAGCTAGCATCCAATCAAATTCTCTCAGAGCCAACAAACGTTTCAAGAGATCAAGATATGTGATTATAAAAAACTCCACTAGTTTCAATGTTGTTGTAAATTCGGATTTGTCTAATGTTTCCTTTTCTTGGTAAACACTCTTCTTGTAATTCACGATTGGATTTGTGTAAATAATAACTGAATTTGTTTTCATTTTTTTTTTATTTAGACCAGCTGCAGAATTGAAGATTCTGTAGCTTGTCTTTTAATTTTTTTGTTTGGTTGTTGTTTAATTTAGATTTCATTTTCTTTGTCTCAAGTGAACAACAGGTCAATGTGCAACGATTAATGGAATGAATCAAAAGTTGGGCATATAATGGACTTGCAAATTTTGTTTTTGAAAAATAGTGTTTTAATGATGTAACTATTTTGGATTATAAGATTTCAATAGAATGATATTTATGGTTATTTTGTTCTAGTAAATTATTTTTAAAGTAGATCTATCTCTATCTTTCATGATATGAGGAACATACTAGGAACTTGTTTAAATATCATTGCTTGCCCAGGGAGAAGGGAAATTACTCTTGTACCATGTGATGGACTTATTTTTCTGAAACTATGTGGGATACCATTTACTCTTTGGATTTCATCCTTTTGTAGACTGTGCAATGTTATCATTGTTTCTCATGTAGTTTCTATATGTAAAATTTTATTTGTATTGAACTAGCTTTAGATTCTTGTGCATATAACCTTTCATGTTATGTTTTTCTTTACGTGGTTCATTATATTTTGGATCTGTTGATATCTATGATTGATCGTCTATCTATGCATTTTGAGTTTACTTCTGATATTAGGTAGTTGGTAATACCATTTGTTAAGAGTTGGAGTTTCTTTCATTTTCAGTTATTGGAAATTTTAAAGTCACATGAGATAAAATCAATTTGTCTTTCTGTCATCATAGATTTGTTCCAAAATATAAAAGACTCCTTTGAGTTGTTTCATGAAGTATCGTTCTTTCTTTTGTCATAGATTTATACTTGACACATGTTAAGTGGATATTATACAAATGTAGAGAGACAAATCTACCTTAGTATTGTTGATCAACGTAAGGTTAGTTAGTTTATTACTTATTTAATTTGTTGATTTGCAAATGAATAATGTTGCATCATTTAAACGTTGAATTCTTTGTCCATTATCGTTACATCATTATAGTAAACTAAAAACTTCTTGTATTGTCGTTATTTTAGAGTCCTAGTTGGCTAATGGAGCCATAAAACCTGTCAGGGTAGATTATCCCAAATGGATTGGGTTAAATAGACAACCCTGTTCCAGATCTTCCCTTCTCGTTGACGGTGTGTCATAAACACCTGTTAACAAATGGTACTATAAGGAGGGCCAGACTGACAAGATGGCCTTGTGGGAGTATTTATTTTGAATGTATTTAATTCCC
This sequence comes from Picea glauca, assembly GCA_000966675.3. NCBI lineage: Eukaryota > Viridiplantae > Streptophyta > Pinopsida > Pinales > Pinaceae > Picea > Picea glauca. The sequence continues at coordinate 23,329 of JZKD02S2111453.1, read as the reverse complement.
CATGGCTCCCCAAATCACTGTGTTGGAACATGCTTTCAACTTCTCATTACCTGGTATTCCCAATGAGACAATCTTTCTCTTGTCCAAATTCACCTTTGATGGTGGCGGGGATGTATCTACAAAAGACCATCTTAACACGTTTTGGTGTAAATTCATCAAGCATGATATTTATGATTTAAATTTTTTATGCAGATTGTTAGCTTTTAATTTTAAGGGTCGAAAAACATTGGTTTGAGTCTTTTCCATCATATCACATTATTGATTGGTTTCAATTTGTAGAGGAATTTTTAGATTCTTTTGATATCTATGGTTACAATCAATTATGTGAATAATTTCAAGCTTTACTAATCAATGAAAATTCATCTCCAGAGGTATTTTTAACAAGCATCCATCATGTTCTCTATAAGTTTCAACTTGATGACATGTCATTTGTACTAAATATCCTTTTTGATGTTTGTGCCCTTTTCATCCAACCATTTTCAATCACAAATGATGAATCAATTACAAATCCTATCACTCAATTGCGAGAAGAATTTTGTTTGCAAGATGAGAGGAATCCACCCAAAAATTTTGAACAAGAAAGGGAGGTAGAATCTATTGAAAAGGTTCTTACTGAAAATCAAACTAGTTTTTCCTCTGAATCATTGTATATTCAGTCCTCGACCATCATGGAAGAAGATTTGATGTTGGGTCAAGGTGAATGTCCATATTATTCTAACTCTTTCTCTAATCAGTACTTAAATTTAGTTATTGAAGAATACTTAGGTGATGAAAATGATCGTAAGCATTCTAACATTCCTATGAAACTGATTAGAGATGTAAATCTGCAATTTGAAGAAGAAACATAAAACCTCCATCCAAAAATCATACCTTATCCACAGGAAAGATTAGATGTTTGTCATGAAAGTTTTGAATTGTCTATCATACATGAGGCAAATTTAGATGATCATATTATGTTGAAGGATTTATCACCAAAATAGAGTGAATGTTTTAAGGAAAGTGAAGAGGAATGTCTTGAGAATGCCATTGTTAAATATCATAGCTCAAGAGATTATTTTTATGTGCTCATTTCTAATTCAATTTACTCTTGATATCCCGTTCTCTTCCTAGATTCTGGTGGACATGATACTTTACCCACGATATCTTACTCTTTTCCATCACAATCAAATCTTTTCTATATGCCAAGATTTGGTGAAATTAATTCCTAACATAACATTTATGAAATCGGATTTGACGCTCTTTCACTTTCATCACTCGCATGGAAAAAATATATGTTGAAAGATGATTTTACACTATTCATTTTTTAAAAAGACAATGCACTCATTCTTATGGAGATAAAATATTCTACATCGAATATTCATTCTTTGATTAGTTCAAATTTTAATAATTATGCTTTGTGTTTTGAAATGATCCATCTCATCAAAGGAAGTGTTCAAACTAGTAATCCAATTGATGTTATGAATCCTCTTATGATGTGTTCCCCATTGTCAGATCTAGTTCTTCGAAGTCTTAGTTTGCATCCTGTTTTTTATGAAAGGATCTTAGAGGGGCTTGAGGATTCATATCTAAAAAATATTCATAATAAAGATAAATTTGTGCTTGCTTTGGTTCTACCTAAATATCTAGGATGTAAGCATGACATGATGTTTTTAGGTCTTCCATGCAAACAAATTGATGAACACTTGAAGAATTTTCAGGAGGACGGGGCACTTCAGCCTTGGTCGATGGTTATGTCAGGTCCCCATAATATTGACAAGTTTTCCAAACTTACTTACATCCTTCCATGCCATTATGACCCATATCATGATAAGATTACAGAATGGCTGGAGGATTCATACTTCAACAAGTTTCAAAAGAATGTTAAGGTCGTTCTTGCTTTGTTTTTAAATGAATATATAGGAGGTAAGCATGACATATTTATTTCATATCTTCAAATACTACATTCTTTTATTCTAATTTTAGACTTTATATGTCTTGCAGGATTGAAGATGCTCTTGTGGATGCATTGGAAATACGATTTTACTTAGCATTTTGATCTATGTATAAGTTAGAGTAATTGTAGGAATAGATTCCTTTTGGATTTTTATTGCCTTTTAATTTTTTTTTCCTTTGAATAATGCAGTTATGAAGGAACATGACTATGAAAAGAGAACCATCGTCTAAATGTTGTCAGGGAAGTTTAATTTCAATTCCTTTCTTTTTCCTTTTCGCAATTGTCTTGATTAAATGTTTATTTTTCAAAACTTAGCAACATCATGCAATGATTTAAGATATTGTGAAGAATTAATAAAGAGATTAGGGATTTGATATTTAATTCACATTAGTTTTACCCTAACAAACATAGCTTACCACTGCACGTAATTTCACTCATCCTAGTTAAGGATTTTTTTGTGACTTTTAATAATAAGCTTGGTCAAAATTATGTATCATGCATCACTATCTTAAGAAAAGAACCTGCCTATATGCAAAACTAAGAAATTTGTAGTTATTCCTTTTGATCCTCATTCTCTATGAGAGGTTGGCCTAGTTTTGTGTTTGGTCAAATTATGTTTTTTGAAGTTTGATTTTTCTATTTAGATTTTGTTTCATGTACTTCTGATTTTGAATCCCATTAATAAAATTTGATTTGGTTTGTTGTGTATTTTTTTGTTTTCTTTGATTTCTTTGAATGATTTTTCTTCTTGTCTTCCTTTTTGAATCAATATATTTATGATTGAAGAGCGATTGTTGATGGAATCATTCATTTTAAGAATTGTGTTTTTTTTTTTTTTAAATAAGCAATTTGAAACAGTTCAAACAGTTTCTGATGTTAACATTCAACTCAGATAATTGATGTATAAGTGAGTTGAGTACTATGAAATCCTAAACAGTCTTTGTCAGAGTATTACCCTTGAAACATGTCGATATTTTCTGGCCCTCGACCAAGTTTTGAGAGAACATTGGTCATGTTTGTCCATTTTTGGGACTTCGATAGGTTGGTCGAAGATGGACCACCCAAGTGAAGCGAAGTTCATAGGTTCTCACTTGTTTCACAGGATTTTTGGGATTTTAGGGTTTATATAACAAGTATGGGATGTCGGCCCATGGTTTTACCCATGTTTATGCCTTTTTGTAATGTATAAATAAGTATATAGGACTTAGAGTGAAGTCTGTCAAAGGCGGTCCTAGTTGGATTTGTGCAAGAATATGTAAATTTATAGCTCAGTTCAAGTGATTGTAAGAGGTTTTGTGCTAATAAGGAGTTGGCTCTATGACTTGACCTAATTCTGGGAAGGAGGATTTGGATGGCTGCACACAGATCTCCTGTCCTCTATGGAATTGGGATCTGTGGCCCTATGCACAGTAGTAGATGGCTATAAAATATTGAAGAAGATTAATAAAGAGGAAGAAGAGTTGGTGGACGTAGCCCCACACTAGGGTGAACCACGTATATCCTTTTTTGATGTTCTTTTTGCAAAAAAAATTATGTTGTTTATGTATTTATTTTCTTAGTGCACTAATCTTGATGTATGATAGATAGATCTATGGATGCTTAGTGCTCATGTATGATGAATGATAGATCTGATTTGATGCTATGTGATAAATGGTTGGATGTGCTTAATATTGATTGTTACTGTTGTAGGAAAATCTCCCTGTGGAAAAGTGGATTACCTCAAAGAGATTGACCTTAACTCTAAGACAAAAAATGCTTAACGTGGACACTGACTTCCTTTCAAATCTATCTAAACTAACACATGAGAAGGAAGGATAACAGAAGTACCTCTTTATCGACATTTGTCCCTGCACGCTCTGATTTGCGCTCCAATCCTTTGCTCCTCGCTGAGTTCTGTAGAAAAAAAAGATACGACCACTTCCTACTCTATTGATATTAGCTTGAAAATAGATCTATCTATCAATGATAAGTTCATGTAACATCAGACACAAACTAGAAAGAAACAGGCCAAGCGTGTCATATTAATGAGAATAACGATAATAGAACTTACAATCGTAGATGTGAATGCGACAACTTCGTCAAGTCCCCTTCGTCTAACCCTTGCTCGAAATATCCACAACCTGGGTAACAACAACTTCACTGATCACTCTCCTTTGACTGACTGTGTGTTTCCTATGAGATCATAGGTTTCATACTAGCAATTCTTCCCCCTTTTCACCATCATAGAGCTTGTTTATATAGGTTAAGAGGAACTTAACCTCTTGAGTTATCTTTAGAACAAGTTGAGGAACCTCCTTCTTAGATCAGGGATCTCTTGATGAAACCAAGAATTCAAATGCAACTACCTTCTAATCTTGAAATATCCTCCCCTTATTCTCCTCAACATGCCAACTACTGCCTCAGATTAGGCAGCGCTCCTGCAAAAAGGGCATTAGAGCGTTGTAGCTCTCCCTAGGAATCTTGAGGGAAGCACCAACGCTCCAAAGGTGGATAGTGCTCCTTCAGAGGGGGAAGGGGAGCATTATAACGCTCCCTGAAGTCTTATAGGGGAGCTCCAGCGCTCCCTGGACTGATATAGGGGAGCGCTCACCTCCAGAACCTTTCATTGAAAGCTCTTCTTAGGTGTCAAGATTTATTTGACTCCAGTTAATCAATTCCTCTTCTCTAGATCAAGTATATGAGGTGTTTTAAGTGTCTCTTTAGTGTCATCGGCATGGCAGTATGCTTGAAAATGATTGGTGACACTTGTGAACAACTTGCGACACTTGGGAAAGTTGTAAGGAGTATGCGACACTTACGACAATTGAGAGGAACATGCGACACTTATCCAGTTGAGTAATTTTGACGTGTAACAGAATGCCCCCCAAAGTATGAAGTTAGAAGATGCGAAATGATAACTGAAATGCTTTGTAGATGTTCAAGCAAGGTTATAGACTCGGAGAACCTGATGGAAGCTTCACACAAACATCCAACAAATATCATGACATATTTCTAAACCCAAGGTAGGCATACCTATGCTTGGGTGATCAATACTTGCGAGATATGGTCGCCATAAAAATACACTACGGATCCATAATTGTATTGATAAAAATGTATAGTCACTGAAGATACAATGTGGATCTATACTCTGATGACTTGGACTAATCGTAGCCATGAAGAATACTCAGTGGATCTACGAGATGACAAGACATAGCCACGACCAATACAAAGTGGATCTATGTAATAGTGTATGTGTTGTTTATCCAATAGAAAATCCTTCACAACCTGGACGGAGCATATATTAAAGTGATTACCCAACCCAGGGTATTTTTACCGATCCCAATGTGGTACGATTATAACCATGTGAATAGATGTCTTGACGTTGAACATGGTAGAAGCCACTTGATTACCGGTCAATAGTGTGAACCGTTAACAAGTGCGAGGGAGGTCACCATTAATGTCGATGATTCCCAAGGTACCCTAGTACATTCCAGTGAATGTGAATAGATGAGCTAAGGTCGAACATCCATGGAATCATCTGATCAGAGGTCAATGATGTAAACCTACTTTCGAATGTGAGGAGGCCTTCCATTGAGGCATGTAGGTCCCAAAGTACTAACTAGTTTCTAAGTCTAATTTCCAGATAATGTGTTGAAGTCGACAGGAATAGACTCATAGAGGGAGGGCCTTGATGTATCCCCCATCAATGAAACGAAACAAATATATAGAGATGTGGTTGGTAGATCAAAAGAACATGGACTGACATGGGTTTTGAGGCAAGATATTTGGGATGGCTGACTCTAGAGGCAGATACTTCCCTTGAACACTGAGGCACAACAGCAGAAACATGACATGGACCAAAACTTGATGATGCAGTGGATACTATGACTTGCGTCGGGTGACCCAAAGGAGTGAAAGGAACTCAAAGGACTGGTTCAGTGCATAGGTTCAACGGATTATGATGCATGCATATGAAAAAGTGTCATGTTCAAGGGTGACTCTAAGAAGTGCTGGATGATGTTCTCAAGAGACTGATTGGCTTGCTCCTTTCAATTTTTCCCCCATCCAGATAGATGAGTACCTCTTTTTGATTTAATGAGCTCGAGGAGGATAACACATGTTCTATATAACTCACCTTCGGTAAGTTCCTCTTCATTTGTTTAAAAAAACAGAAGAAGTAAGGGTTCGGTCCCATATGGGCCTGTCGATGTGTTCTTTAATGAGTCCAAGGACAGAAAAATCGAAGGTTTTTTGGGATTATAGAGTTTGGAAAAACACTTAAAAGAGAACTCTCTCAGTTCCTTTTTCGTACAGTAGTCTAATGAGACCAAAAAAGGGGTAAACTATCGCTCGAAAGATGCCCTTTCTGACCTTTTAACGAGTGTGAAAGGAAGCAAGGTCACTCGACAATCTTTTCATATTTAGAGAGTCTGAAAAGGGTTTAAAGTAGACTCTAGGGGGGTTCCTTTTTCGTGTGTTTGTGTATCCGTACGGGTCCGAAAAAGAGATAAAATTTTACCTGGTTACGTTCTCATATTATCGAGCTTGAGAACGAACTAAGACTATGCTCATAAGTGCGACAAGGTGCATAATCCATTAGAACTGCCAGGAAACTTGCGATGTACGAAATACAGACCAAGGGTTTAGTAAAGACATTATATTATTAGAGAAACCCAAAAATGACTATACCTTGTAAAAAATGGAATTTATAAATAGCAATACAATGAAAATTCCATTTACCATTTCATTTTGCACAAGGATTTTGGAGTAGTGGAGAATCTCATTTTGAAGCGGATCTTGTTTTTCTCGATGCCGGAGCTACGGTTCACCATTTTGTTGGCCGTTTGGACCAAGTAGGTGTCCATCTCTTCTTCTTCCAATTACATGGTTCAGTATTCATTTTCATAGCATCATTTATTTTAAAATATGAAGCCCTAAGTTGCCCCAAATAGAACCAAATCGGCCTCTTTAAAACTCAATGGAAAAGGGGGATTCTTTTACAAAAAACGTTTTAGAAAAGGGTGACTAAGATGTCAGCGCCCCAATAGTCAATTAGAAAGGTCATTTTTTTCTAAAAGAACCCATAAAACATCTTCCCATATGCCCACGCAATCCCAAAGTCGTTTTGATTTTTTAAAACGTTTTCATTGTTATTTGATGAATGTTAAATGGATAGGGAGGGCATGGTAGTTATAAAAGAGTGTGTGGTCACTTTTAAATGATGTGGGCATCTTATTTCATGTTTTAAATTGCTTTTGAAAATTGCCGAAATTGCCAAAACGTGGAAATAATGACTTTCTTTGTTTTTTGTTTTGTAGGTAACTTCGGTGACCATGATCGAGTGGAAAGAAAGAGAACATGAGATGGATGACTTAGCTTCCTTGCAGAGTCCCCGCACATGGGCCACGCTGTGAGCTGGTGGTTTTCTTAAATTATTCAAGTTGCAAAAAATGAAGAAAGAGGTTTTATTGCTCGAGCATATGATCGGCCTATGGGATGTTGCAGAGCAAGGATTCCGAATTGGCACACAAATTTTAACCATTGATTTAGAAGACGTGTATGTTTTGACTGGCCTCTCGAAAAGAGGGTTCCCCATATCTTTCTCTAGGCAGAGGGCGCTACCTGAACAAGTGGACGTGTATCTGGCATGCCACTGTATCCTAGGAGCAAGGCTGGTAGGGGGTAGAATCTCTATAAAAGATATCCGAGAGCTACCTCTCCGATCTATACTATTTTCTATCATGAGTGTGACAGGAAATACTAGTGCTCATCTGGCATCAATATCACAAGTGGCTTACAGTGTTCAGTGTTTGGAACCAACATTTTTCAACTGGAGTGTAGGGTTCCTCCGAAATGTGAAGGAACATATTTCACGGTGTAGGATGGGACAGAAGAAATTTGGTTATGGCTCGTTTTTTGTCTCATTTTTTCTAGAGCACATCCCTCAGATGCAGCCTCAGATAGCACTGACAGTGCGACCAGTGGATGAACCTAGGATGGAGAGGTGGACTAGTCTGTCTCCAAGGCTAGTGTCGGAGTTAGAGTTCCATTTCACTGGAAATTTCTTTGTCTGGCTGAGACAGAAGTACCTATGGATAGAGGACTTCCCTTATGCTGAGGTATATTTCCACGGGATCATGGACTTGATTTTACCCGCAGGGGAAGACTGGGATGTATCAGGTAAGCGACTAAGCCATACCTTGTCTAGTTTTTGTTTTTTGAGTTTTTAATGTATATATATTTTTTTGGGTATGTAGAAGAGTTTTTAACAGATGTGTTGTTTTAAACATGTAGACAAGGGAGAAGTGCACCCGACTGATATACCGATACTAGGACGTCACGGAGGCATCCCGGTTGTA
>JZKD02S2111420.1:9920-25827 GCA_000966675.3 Picea glauca | reverse complement strand
GAATAATGAGATGAAGATCAATGAAGTTGTTGGTGAAACTATCCTAGATGGATAGTGCATGTCATGCCATTTCCGGTGGTATGTGGAATGTCACATAACTCCTCACGGTTTGAGATTTATGGCCTTATGAAGTTGGAGGACCCCCATATGAAGGATTGAAGCCCCAAAAGGTCAAGAAGTAAAAGTTATTGAAAAGAAGAAATCATTATTTAAATGATAGAGAAAAGTGACAAAATCAAGAAGGAATATTTAAATGATAAAGTATTGGAGAAATTTCTATTCATGGAAGGTGGTTAACCCTAAAATAAGGAAAATGGGTTAAGTGACCTAGAAATGGGTTAAGTGACCTAAAAATGGGTTAAGTGACCTAGAAGATGAAAGTATAAATAAGAAGCTAGGATCTCTTGTAATGAACACAACATTTGAGTGAGAATCCTTTGTGGATCAATGGAGAGCTTCTTGGTAATATATTTTGGAGTATTGATGGAGATATTCTTGTGAGAGAATCTTACTGGTGTGGAACTCTTGAGCATGATTGAAGATCTATTCCGAGGAAGAGAGCGAGAGGAGGATCTCATAGATGCATCAAAGTTTCGGCAATGTCGGAGATCTTGACAGCCAAAGTCTCGGAGTCAAAGAAAACCCTATTTTCTGATGTACACATGGGCTGTCTGTGTATAGGGTGCATGTACACGTGGGCTGGCTGTGTATAGGGTGAGTGTACACTTGGGCTGACTGTGTATAGGGAGTGTGGACTCAATAAAATCATGGAGATTTTTGTTTGAGTTGGTGCCAAGATCTTGGATGATGAAGCAGGTTCCAGATTTGCATTCTATGGCCTCAGATCTGTCACTCAGACACTGGTATGGTTACATTATTGTCTTGATAGATATTGTTGCTTGATATGTTGTGAATGCTTAGGGCATTCTTGGTATGGCTTCTATAATGTGGTTCAATTTGGTTGATTTGGTTGATGGAGTGAGAAGCACTCTTATGATTCAGTAGTGACATGATTTCTATGGTATACTATTTATTTATACATGATTGAGATAGCATTCATATTGATTTGATGTGGAGCATGAGCAAGCTATTGGAGAGCTTGGATGTGTTGTGACTGGTTGTGGGTTAGTTTGGACAGTTGAAGATAGAAGAGAAATTGATTGTAGGTTGCAGAGGATCTGGGCATGTTGCTTAGAAGCATATGTTTGTTTCATTATACATTGGCTGCGTTCACACGCGAGCTGTAGTGAGCTAGGGCGCGTGCACACATGGGCTGCACTACTGACAGATCGCGTACCTGTTGACAAATTGATATCTGTTGAGCATTGTTGCCTCGTCTCAGTTGGTGCTGAGGGTGTAAGCTGAGTCTTGCATATAGAGTTGGTGCTCTTGTAGAGTTGTACTCTATTCAGTTGTTGTTGATAAACCCAAGGATTATAGTTCGTAATAAAAAGAAAATTGTACATACATCTTGTGTTCTTTGTGTTCATTGTGATGATGAATTGTTGATGATATATTGTTGATATATGTTGCTGATATGTTCCTACATCTAACTGGTTATAAATGACAGCAATGGGTAATGAATAAATGTTGAATGCTAATTGGTGAGTTTTTGTGCAAGAGGGAAGTTTTGGGAAAAAGAGCACCACACTCATTCACCCCCCCTCTAAGTGTGGTAGGTGTGTCCAACAATATGTTCTTTCCAAGCCGAATGTGCCCACTCAATGATGGTTTTGAGCGCAAAGGATATGTCTCTATCCCTCCCGACTAGGGTCTAATTTTCCAACTGAATGACCACGTTCATACATACCTCTTCCCCGAGCACAAGATTCCCCACTTTCCCTTTGTATTTTAAGCCTTTCCTCTTTTGTTTTTTCCCCGCACTAGTTTTTTCCCTTTGTTCCTAGGAACTTTCTGGGCTGACTGAAGACCTTTGATTTAATGGTGATAAACCCCCTCTGTCTTAGACAAAACCCCTTTACTCTTCAACGTTGAGGAGGGTTGAGAGGAAGCCCTTGGAGGAAATAGTTTTGGTCTGGTCCTCTAGAAAACCCGTGAGTCGTGTGTGTATACACGTCGTGCTACCTTGTTTCTTGCTTGTGTCTGGACAGACCTTTGAAACACAAGGTAATAACCTGCACCCGCTGATTTCTAGACTAGTAGGGGGTGAAGAGAGGATAAACCCTCCTTCCGCCTGAGAGATCCAGTCCAAGGCTAGGTCATACAAAGGGCTAAGAGAGGAAGGAATACCTCCTTCAGGTTCCAGTTGACCAGAAGCAAAAAACTTTGGAAAAGTCCTGAAGAAACCATCATAAAAAACATTCCTTGAAGATGACGTGGAGGGGGTCATCTTACTGGTGTGGGTAGGTAAAACTACATCGGGAGTCTGGTGCAAAATCTGACTAAGAGGGGTTTCCTCCTCTGCAGGGATCCCCAGACCTAAGACTTCCCCGCTAGGTTGTTATCTTTTGGCGGCCACATGTTTTGACACCTTCTCCATGGTGACTTCCTGACTCTTCATGTCTAGCACTCCAAGCCAAAACCCGATGGAGGAACCTATCGTTGAAATGACAACTTCGATCTGAGAAAAAACTGGGAAAGAAACCGCCAGAGCAACCGCAAAAGAAACCACCAGGGGACCTCCGTGCAAAACCTCCATACTTAACCCTACTGGTACGTTAGGGAATACTGTGGACCTTTAGGGTTAACCACAGTCGTGGATCCTAGGAAAGAGATCGATCACAGATTCCATCGCCTCCTTTTCCACCCCCCCCCCCCTGTGCGTTTTGGAGGTTTTATGTACATTCCAAGGAATTTTATGTAATTTTGTTCTAGTGCATTTGATGTTTACGGATGTACCAAGGTGTTTTACTTAATGGTTCACCGATGTGTTTTGACAATAAAAGTATCGAAAAAAAACAAATAACAATAAATGTCTGCTACAACCTCTGCTTGCCCAATTTTTTTTAGTTATATGGAACATCCGTTAAAACCTCCACTAAAACCTCCATGACCAATAAAGGAGGTTGTAGGGGAGGTTTGTTTGAAAATTTTCCCAAATTTTGTAACACTAAAAACCTCCTTAAGAATGTGTTTTCCTTGTGGTGACTCTAGTTGTCCACCAAATCAACCATCTTGGGAAACAAATACCTATATCGGATAATAATATTATTCAACATGCAAGGATCCTTACACATCTTCTATTGTCCATCTTTCTTAGGTTTCATTAATGATGACACTATACATGGGAAAACACAGTCTTGATTTTAAAAAATTGACAATAATTCTCCCACCCGTCAGTTCAACTCACCTTCCATTGAGTTCATTCAATGTGGTTCTTAGTTCAAAACTATAGCTCCATGTATCAATTCAAATTCATTACTAATTCTCTTCTTTGAGGAAAAATCCTCAATTTCTTTGCCAAATTTATCCCAATGCTACTCCAACAATCACTTTACCTCTCTCAAAATCTCCTCAACTCCATCTAGCTCTATTAACTTTCTTTGCACTATTATGTAGCACTTTGTTGTCCTTAGTTGACAACAAAGGTACTTTTTTGGGCTCTTCATTCTTCAACATAATAAATTCAAATTTCATTTCATCCTTGGTGATGGTGTAGGTATTCTTTTCCATCTTGCATTATTTATCTATCAAACTATGATGGCCTAGTAGGTAACAAGCATCCATTACGAGAATGGTATCACACAAATATCTCATCATGATGCTCTCTAATATTTAAAGTTACCAAATATTACTTTGATACCATCACTTCATAACCATTTGTAGAACTAATAAAGTTTGTATGGTTGAGGATATTTATGCACGATTAACCCCAACCTCTCTATCATTTCAACATAAACCATATTCTATGTACTATTATAATCTATAATAGATTTACAACATTTACCTCTAGACTTGAATTTCTTGTCTAAAATAATTTTCCTAAGTCACTTCTCTTATTTTGAATTATGTTGTTCCATTATATGCTTCCCTTTCCCTGTCATCAAGTTTTCTTCTCACTATATTGTTGTTGCTACTTTTGTCTATCTATCCTCGAGTTTCTTATATTGGGTTCACTGTGTTTTGTGTTATCCTTTATCATATCTTTGGAGATTCATAAGATTCTTGTGCTTCATATCCACAAGTATAACAACAAATTGTATTATGATTAGCCCCTCAACCTCGTCTTCATAAGCCATTTAGTTTCTACTCCTGCCTCCACCTTGCATTCTCCCTTCATTAACTTTATTCCATGTTTCCTTTCATCCATTGTCTCTTATTTCTAGATTGCAACCTCTTCCACCTTAGCCACTTCTTCCTCTTACAAAAAAAATTTGAGTCCTCTTTTTGGGCCAATTTATCTTCAACATTTAAGGATAACTAATAACCCATATTCCACTAAATTCATGTTATGTATATTAATACAAAAAATTTGTCACAAATTATAATACATTAGCATATCTTGACACCCTTGTTAGATTTTCTTTATTTACAAAATAGTAGAGTTACCAGTGTTCTTTTACTTCTTTAACATTAACATCTATGTATCATGTACTGAGTAATGGGAGCAGCATAAACAAGAGACAAAAGAACACGAGATATTTCTCCTAGGAAAACCCCAAATGGAGGAAAAAACCTATCAACCTTTCTTATATAGGTTATGTTCACAAAGAAAGTCCAATCATGAACCAAAAGTAGTGCATACGAGAGAGATACCAAAAAAAGACTGAACAAGAAGAATCTTTGCCACTACAATTGTTGTGTCACCTTCCTCAGACATGCACATTGCTTCTGTGTAGATGAGAGAGTGTGTATGAGTGTAACAAATGAGCCAATGTGCCTCATATTTATAGTCTTCTTGTCCTCTTAATTGGGTTGACTTCTCTTCTAGGGTATTTCCACATATGTTCAATGGTTCTCTTGCTTCTGGAATCTTCTTCTAATCTAAGAAAGGTCATCTAGGAGGGAAATTTCCTCTCGCAACTACTAAATCATCAACACTCCATATTAGCTAGGGAAGTATCTTTCCACGATGTCTTCATCTAGTAGTCCATTGATTACTCTGCAATGAGCTAGTAGTCCAATGATTACTCTGCAATGAGCTAGTAGCACATAGCTACTACAATGTCATCGGTAGCTTGAATCACTCGTCACGGTCTCTACAATCAAGTAGCACACAAATAATCCCAATGTGAATTGGTAGTATCCATGGAAATTAGCTAGTAGCACACAACTACTACAATGTCATCTAGTAGAACATGACTGTGTACTTGATCCATAGTAGTACACAACTATTTTCTAGTGGTACACAACCACTCCTAGTAGCACAAAACTACTGTCCATAGACACAAAGTCTCTATCCTGCAATCAACCGATAGCTATATAAGCTACCACCATTCATTCCAACAGTCTCCATGATTATGCAACAATCAAATAGTAACACACTGCTACTACCATGCCATTAGCCATAATCATAGTGTGCAATCCCTATGACTATGCAGCAACCAACTAGTAACACACAACTACTACCATAATCCATAGTCATATTTGATGTCTCTATAACTATGTAGCAATCAACTAGTAGCACAAAAATACTACCATGCCATCAACCATAGTTATAGTCTCATCCATTAGCACAAAGATACTCCCATAGTCCTCATGAATATGTGTGTGATGTTTCTTCTCTCATCCAGTCCAGCGGTGCATTACCCCCTCAATCACCTCTCATGACTGATCTAGGGAACCCTTGGCCATAGGGGTTAGCCGATAGGAGGAGAAACAACACACCTCCCTCTTCATGATGCATCATGCCAAGCTTCTCTCTGAAGTACTCATACGTCACTCTATACAGAGTCTTGGTGAGAATGTTCGATGTTTGCTCATCTGTGGATATGTATTGGAGCTCTATAGATCCTCTCTACACCATGTCTTATATGTAGTGATATTAGATATTTATGTTCTTTGACTTGTCATGAAAGAAAATATTCTCTGTAAGCTTCACGCAACTTTTATTTTCATAATGTATCAAATTTGGCTCCAACTCTAGATCAAATATCCCTGCAAGCAACTTCCAAAGCCACATTGCTTCACGTCTTGCAACACTAGTTGCAATATACTCTACCTCTGTTGTATTGAGTGCCATTGTTGTCTGCCTCTTGCTTAACCATGAGATCATACATGATCCCAGACTAAAGCAACATCCAGAAGTACTCTTCCTATACACTACACTCCCTACCCAGTTAGAGTCTGTATAGCCCTGCAGCTTCACATCTCCACCCAAGACATATCTCAATCCATATCCAACCATACCACATAGGTACCTAAACATATGTTTTGTTGTCATCCAATGTACATGTCTAGATTTAACCATGTACTGACTCAAGGTGTTCACTTCAAAACACATGTCCAACCTAGTGTTAACCAAGTACACCAAGGATCTAATCAGTTGTCTGTACATCGTGGGATCCACCAAATCTGAATATTGATCACTCAAAAGCTTCAAATTGATCATCATGGGTATGGCCATGGACTTGCAGTCCATCATCCTGAATCTTTGCAAGATCTCAACATTATATTTTCCTTGGCCAAGGAAAATATCATCTAATATTGTCCACACCTCCAATCCCAAGAAGTAATGCATCAGACCTAGATCCTTCATCTCGAACTCTGAAGTGCACTCCCTCTTACACCCAAATATGATCTTATCATCTAATGTCAGAAACATTTCATCCACATATAGAACCAATATCAATGGGAAACCATTCTCAACCTTGTAGTAAAGGTTTGGATCTACATCACTCTTGGTAAATCCCAAGCTCATCAGATAGCCATCTATCCTGGCATACCATGCTCTAGGTGCCTACTCCAGCCTATACAAAGACTTCTTTAGTTTGCACATATGGGACCCCTTCCCATGAATCACAAGCCTGTGTGGCTTCTCTATGTACATTTCTTCCTCAATTACACCATTCAAGAAAGTAGTATTGACATCCATCTGGTGTAATTTCCATCCCATTGTGGAAGAAATGGAAATAATTGATCTAATGGAAGTGTACTTTGCTACTGGAGAAAATGTTTCATCATAGTCTTCTCCCTCTCTATGGGAGAATGATATAGCCACAAATATCGCTTTGTACTTCTCTATGCTTCCATATATAGCATGCTTGATCTTATAGATACATTTGGAAGTCACTACTAACTTACCCTCTGGTCTCGGAACCATCTCCCACACATCATTCTTCATGATGGATTGATACTCCTCCATCGTGGAATCCTTCCATCACTGATTCTTAGCAACTTCTTCAAAGGTGGAAGGATCTAAATCAATGATGTTTCTCATCAGTGCCACATAGCTAGAAAACTTATGCAGTCTCTTTCTCTCTCTAAAACATCCTTTGGGAGTTGCATGTCCTCCAGCTTCCTGCAAGGTGTTTCAGAGCCAATCCGGTCTTTTCAAGTTGACTGCAGCTTCTCTTGGTGGATCTGCAGGCCTCTCTGACTCTACCATATCATTCTGAACTTCAGGAATGGGTTCCTCTAGTTTAGAGTCTTCCATGTCTACTTCCCTTAGAGCCACCTTCTCCTCTCTATCCTCATCCATGTGAGACTCCCTTGATATTCTGAAGGCTCCATCTTCATCAAATGTTACATCCTAGCTCATCTCAATTTGTCTCTTCTTTGGAATGTATATTTTGTAAGCCTTCGAAGTCTCACTATATCCAACGAAGGTTCCCTTCTTTCTTGAAGGTTCCAGCTTCATTCACTTTTCCTTTTTAACATGTATAAACACTGGACAAGCAAAAATCCTCAAGTGACTGACTTCTGGTTTCTTTTCGGTGAACACCTCTTCAGGTGTCTTGTTCCCCAATATCTTGTGAGGAATTATATTCTGAACATACATGGTTGTATTGGATGCTTCACCCCATAAATGCATGGGTATTCCTTGGTCATGGATCATCGCTTTCGCTACTTCTAAAATTGATCTTTTATTTTTTTCTACAACCCCATTCTATTGGGGGTTGTAGGGATTTTCCAGCTCCCTCTTAATCCCTACTTCTTTGGAAAAGTATTTAAACTCCTTTGAGGTGTACTCACCTCCATTATTATATCTCAAGACTTTAATTTTTCTTTCAGAAATATTTTCTACTAAAGCCTTGAATTCCTTAAACTTGTTAAAGACTTCATCTTTTGCTTTCAAGAAGTAGATCTGTGTCTTTTGAGAATATTCATATTTGAATAAGACATAGTATACAAAGTTGCCTAAGGATTACACCATCGTCTATCTGCATACATCCGAGTGTATGAATTCTGAAATTCCCTTGGACATGTTGTCACTTCTTGTAAAGCTTCCCTTGACATTATTTCCAAGTGCACAACCTTTACATACACCGTCATGTTGTACTTGAATGTCTAGTAGACCTACTACCATCTTGATCAATACTGGTAGTGGTCTATAAATTATGTGAGAAAGCCTTTGGTGCCATAACTCACTTGAGATAACATTGTTGTGTACATGGGATTTTTCTTCGTGTCCCTTCAATTTGTATAGTCCTCCCTCTTAGACACCAATCACGGTAGATTTATCAATGCTTCAATTCATGTTCCATAGAAGAACTTGGCCATCCACAAAAGATACCTTAAATCATTTATCTTCTAAAGTAGATATGGAAAGTATATTCTTCTTCAAGCCTTGTACAAACAAAATATATTTAATTAAAAGAGGGTTACTTGAGTCAAGTTGTAGGGAGGATTCTCCAATGCCTTTGACTATATGTTTGGAATCATTCCCAAGCTCCACTTGAAGTGATGAGCTCTTTTCTATCAAGTTTGAAAGAGAATTTCTAGATCTGGTCATGTTCTTGGAAGCATCGCTATCTATGAGCCAAGTATCACTTCCTTGAGTGATAGTTCCTGTCAGTGTTGAAATAAATAAAAATTCTTCATTCTTTGACTTGTGTTCTTCAATGTTTGCTACATGTGCATGTTGCTTCTTCTTCTTTCACATTTCATGTTTACAAGGACATTGTGTAGCTTAACGTCCCATCTTATTGTAGGTGTAGCATTTTATCCTTGACACATCCGTATTGTAGCATAGTGTCCTAGACTTATTTGGAATTCCTTGTTTCCTTTCCTTCCTTTTCTTAGCTTGAATATCAAGGGCTTGATTTTCATCATAATTTGTCTTTTGTGACTTGGATATCAATCTGGATTCCTCTTGGGTGCAATATTCTCATACCTTTTTTAACTTGGAAATTTTTCTTCTAGTGCAAATACATTGAATGAATGGATCCCAAGATGAGGGAAATACATTAAGTGTGGTATTCACGAGTTCAACAACATCTACTAGATCTCCAATGGTTTCTAACTAGTCCTTGATCTGCGAGATCCTCATAAAATAGTTGGTGATTGTTTCTAACTTGTTCATTGTCACATTTCTGAGTTGATGCCTTAGAGTAGTATTTCATCTCGTATTATTACTCTCATAAATTATGGTTAGGGAATCAAACATTTACTTCAGTGTCTTCAATTCTGATACATTAGGTATTAGATGGTATTTTATTGACTATGTCAATATTCTCTTGGCCCCGATCTCATTCTTCTTGAACTTTTCTTTGGCATCTTCTTCTTTTGGTTCTGGAAGCATCTACTTGACATGATCCAACAACTCATTCTATTCTAGAATGATAACTTTGTGCTTCCAAGATATGGAGTTATCTACTCCATCCAATCTATATTCAACTCTCATGTCGGTTGACATTTTCGTTGGTAGAACCCTATATTTGAGAAATTTCAATTTTTTTATCTTTCACAGAACTGAAAATTGAGAGTTGTAATGGATCTGGTAGGGTAGGGTGCACTGCTCTGTGTAAAGATGAGTCTTGATGCCTTTGAACTGATTCTCAACTAGCTTGACAAAGTATTCCAGTGAAGTTGCAAGGTATTGATGCATCAATCTTCCTTCCAGTGGTCAAATTGTTTTGAAGGTAACCAACTCTAATTCCATGTTATATTTTATTTATTTACAGAGTAGTGGAGTTACCAATGTCATTTTAATTCATTAACATTAACATCTATATATCATGTACTGATTAAGATATCTACATAAATAAGAGACAAAATAACATAAGAGATTTATTCTGGGAAAACCCCAAATAGGGGAAAAAAACCAACAACCTTTCTTAGATAGATTTTGTTCATAAATCAAGTCCAATCATGAACCAATAGATAAACCCTAGCACAAATTCTAGCTCAAAGTACAACCAGAAATACCACCCCAACTTCAATAGCAACACAATACCAAGGTACCACACCTCTACCAAGAGTAGCACATAAGAGAGAGATACCAAAAAATATTGAACAAGAAGAATCTCTACCACTACATCTATTGCATCACCCTCCTCAGACTTGCACATTGCTTCTATGTATATGAGTGTGTGTGTGTGAGAGAGAGAGAGAGTGTAACAAATAAGCCAAGGCACCTCATATTTATAGTCTTCTTTCCCTCTTAATTGGGCCGAATTCTCTTCTGGAAAGGTGTTTCTTCATTTTTCTTTATTCTTCTAGGTTGACTTCTCTTCTGGAAAGGTGTTTCTTCATTGTTCTTTATTCTTTTGGGATGAATTCTATTCTAGGGTATTTCTAGATATGTTCAATGGTTCTCTTGCTTCTATAATCTTCTTCTCATCTAAGAAAGGTCAGCTAGGAGTGAAAGTTCCTCCTGTAGATACCAAAACATCAACAACCTTTTCGTGTTCTTTCTCCTTGTATCCAATGCCTATTAAGATTTCGTAAAATTATGATATGTACTAATATACACTTAGCTCCTTCTACTTTAAACTATCCAAATGTTTGACCAAGGTTTGTTGATAATGCATTGAAATTTGTTTTACACAAATTACTCATCATCATACTATTAGTTCAAATATTTTCATCACCCTTGTAAACCCACTCTTGTTTCACACACACCCACCATAAGGCATTGTCTTCCTTCAATCTATTGATGATAGATTTCATTATTTGAGATTCCTTAATTCTCTTTTATTCAAAGTGATGCTTTGTTTTTCTTATTCTATTGTCTCAACCTTCAAGATACCATCATAACTCATGACTTCCACTCCTACAATATTCCCCTTGTTCTTCAATATTTTCACTAACTACACCACTGGACCATTCTCTTGATCAGTATGTTCCTCCTCTTATGGTTCCAAATATGGAGCTTCTCCTACGTCCCCACTTTGTCTCATCTCTGATTCACTATTTTACTTCTTGAATCTTTCAATTATCTACTCTTGACTATCTATCCACTTCTACAAACCATCCCTATAGTCGTAGTCCACCTCACATGAAAAATGCTATGTGAATCCACCTCATGATTCTACCTAACATCTCTCCTACATTGATATCCAATGAAAAAATAAAATCTTTAAGGGTCCAATATGAGCTCGTGGTGATTTCTTCGTACATAACCTCTTCCCACTATATAGAATGTAGCATATCCAATCCCAAAAATACCTACTAAGAACAAAGAAATGACCACTTGCATGATCCCTCAAGGAGATGACCACTTTCATGATGCATGCAAGGTCTCTTCCCTCCAAGATTTGGGCTAATGCACTTAACTATGCTAACCACATTCAGAAAATATCTCCTCATAGATATGTCAAGGACAATATTCCCTTTGAGGCATGGAGCGGAAACAAACTAGAAGTCACCCACTTTCGAATATTTGGATCATGCACATGGGCCTGTGTACCCTATAAAAAGAGGAAAGCATTATATCCTCATAGCACTGCATGCATCTTCATGGGATATCCTAATGGTGTGAAGGGATACATGTTGATTGATCCCTGAATGGATAATATCATTATTGAGCGAAGTGTCCAGTTTGAGGAAAGTCCCTTGCATGCACCATTGGAGCCACATGTAGACACATTTTTACCTCTGACTTCACTAGACATCAACGATGATGAGTCCACTCATTCAAATAATGGTTTAGATATGAATTTTGAATCTAATTCAGAATATGATGAGCATGTTGATGATGATAATGCATATGATGAGCCACAACAGATGCCCAAGTGGGCACAAACCTCCCTACATGCAGTAGGTAACCTTTAGGGGGATCCAACATATCAGAGGAGGACGAGGTCCTAGTTTGAGGATCCTCCTAATCCACTAAAAGTTACAAAAACAATGATTCCCATTCATTGCTACATGGTCCAACCTTCATACCCACAAACCTATGTAGAGTCTGTAGGTAATCCCTTCTGGGAAGTCGTTATGCAAGAGGAGTATAACTTTCTCCTCGAGAACCAGACTTGGGATTTGGTTTCGCTTCCTATAGAAAAGTATATTGTCAGATGCAGATGGTTCTACAAGACCAACAAGGTAGTATATGTACAAGTGAGCATGTACAAGTCAAGATGGGTTGCCAAAGTTTTTCAACAGATCCATGGGATAGACTATGATGAGACCTTTTCTCCAGTAGAAAAGATGGACTCCATCTGATTGGCCCTTACTATTGCAATAACCATGGGGTGGGTAGTTCACCAGATGGAAATGAAGAATTCCTTTGTTCATGAGGATATCTCAAAGGATATTTACATGGAGAAACCTCAAGGGTTTATACAAAACTCACCCTTAGTATATCAATTAAAAAAGTCACTTTATACCCTCAGGTAGGTGCCTAGAGCATGGTATGTGAAGATGGATGCTTATTTGATTTCTCAACATTTTATTAGATGTAAATCAGATCCAAATGTACATGTTGAGAGCCTCAAACTCCTTATTGATCTTAGTTGTATATGTTGATGACCTCCTGATCATAGGAAGTTCATGTTCAACAATTATTGCAGTCAAAGACATTTTGCATGACATATTTTCTATGACGAACATGGATCCACTGCACTTTTTCCAAAATGTTCTACCAAACCATCATTGTGAAGCTCTCTGATAATATTTTCCCTCATTGAACCAATTGGAATGCATAGTTTCTTTCCTTTGAATAGGTAGCCATCTTGCATAAAATATTCACCTTGATTAAGATCCATGTTCCCAGCGATTGGATTCTTCAATTGTTTGACAATGTCCCGAAAATCATTATCAGACACATAGAGATCCTTTAATGCAGCAAACCCAATTACTTGATTTTCCATGGTTGTCAAAAGAACGGTGTGTTGACTCAAAGCATCTGCAACTTGATTATGTTGTCTTGATTTGTGCTTCAAAACAAAGGCGAAGCCTTGTAAGAAAGAGACCCATTTCACATGTCTATTGTTCAATTTCTTTTGGGTGTTCACATATTTTAATACAATGTGATCGGTAAATAACACAAACTCTTTTGACACTAAATAATGCCTCTAATTTCACAATGCTTCCACAATTGCATAAACTTCTACATCATATGTGGAGTAGTTATTTGTTATCTCATCCAATGCCTACATGTGCAGCATCACAGTCTACCTCAAACACTTTATCAAAATCTAGTAAAGCTAATATGGGTGCCTTACTTACCTTCTTCTTTAGAAGCATAAAACTTTCCTCAGCTTCATTGGTCCACATGAATGTCTTATGTTTGGTGCAATATGTTATGGGTGCTACAATACTGCTAAAATTTTGAATAAATTTTCGGTAAAAGGTATCCAGACCATGAAAAATTCTTACCTCTATTATGCTCCTAGAAATAGACCACTCCAAAATTGCTTTGACCTTCTCTAAATCCATCTTGACTCCTTCTACCGAGATGACAAAACCCAAAAATACCAAACTTTCTTGCAGGAACCTACATTTCTTTAGGTTTGCATAATGTTGATGTTTTCTCAATGCATCCAATATAATTTATAAATGATGCAAGTGATCTTCTTTATTGTTATTGAAAACTAGGATGTCATCAAAATAAATGACAACAAATTTACCAATATAAGGTTGAAACACGGTATTCATCAACCACATGAAAGTACTAGGTGCATTGGACAGCCCAAATGACATAACCATCCATTCATATAGTCCATCCCTGGTCTTGAAGGAAATTTTCCATTCATTCCCTTCGTGAATCCATATCTGGTGGTATCCACTTCACAAATCAATCTTACTAAAATATTTAGCTCTATCTAGCACATCCATCATGTCATCCAAGTGCAGTATAGGAAACCAATATTTGATGGTAATTTTATTGATTGTTATTCTATCTATGCACATCCTCCATGTATTATCTTTTTGGGAAGTTAACAATGTTGGTACAACATAGGGACTCGTTCTTTCTCTTACCAAACATTTCTTTATAAGTTATGTCACTTGTCATTTGAGCTCTAGGTGTAGGTATTCTTTCCTCCATCATGGATTACTTTTATGTCATATTGCTAAGGCCTCCCCAATAATAGATGACATGCATCCATCAGAATGACAACACACCATACTTCATCTTTATAAGTCTTATCGATGGAAAACTTGATCAAACATCTTTTATTAATGGTGAATTCATTCCCCTTTTTGAACCATGCAATTTAGTAAGGATGGGGATGTGTTTCACAGTGTAATTTCAAATTATCTACCATCTCTTTTGAAACCATATTCTCACAACTACCACTATCAACAATAACTTGACATACCTTTTCCCCAAAAGTGCATCTGGTTCAAAACATATTTGTCTAAAGCAAAGAATATTCATTATCGCTACTCTACCTTTGCTCTTTTTGGGGGAATCGCCATCGACCTCTGTATCTCGAGATTCTCCCCCATATCGGGCGAGACTTCAGATTTATCTCCTTCTTCTTCATTCTCATCTTGGACCAAGTTCAAACTAGGTTGTTGTCATTGCTTCGACTCTTGCATGTTATAATTTGGGCATTCAAATTCTCAATGACCCTCTACACCACTCCTGAAACACACATAAGGTCCTCCTCTTCCACCACTGCAATCTCTACCCCTCTAAAATTCTCTTCCTCGTGGTTGATTCAAGTTACCTTCTCGAGTATCTTCTTCTTTCTCAACTCCTTGGGATAATTCACCTCTTCCATAGTTAAAACCACCCCATGAGGTAGACGATGTACCCTCCTTGCTCCTCTATTCCTTTGAGAAAATTGTCGATTTTTATTTTCCTCAACCTTTAAGATTAATCGGTATGCCTCTTCCACGTTGTGAACCCTATGCATGCTTAGTTCATCTTGAATAGAAAATTTAAAACAATTCACATATCTTGCAGCCAGTTTCTCATCAATTTCCCGGTGATCCACACAAATGGACAATTGATAAAACTTGTTTATGAGTTCCTCCATGGTGGAAAGGTTTTTCTTCAAGTTCTGAAATCTATGAAAAAGGGTCTAGGTATAGTCCAAAGCCAAAAAAAAATCTCGCAATTTTTTTCCATCTTGCTCAAGGTCCTAATTTTATCTTTTCCTTTTTCTACTCTGTCTTTCTACACATGATCCCACCAGATCATGGCGTGACCCTTCAACTTGGTGCATGAAAATTTCACCTTCTTTTCCTTTGGCATAGGCTGCCATTCAAAAAAAAATTCCATGGCCTTCAACCAATCTATTAACTCCTCTAGTTTAAGATTCCCTACATATTTTGAAACTTCCATATTGATCCTATCATTTCTCCCTTCTAAATCCATTAGCATCCTTTCTTCAAAATTCATGCGCTCTAATTCTTCTTCTTCATTTTCTTCTTTGTGTTCTCTAACTTGCCAACACATTTGTAAGATCTTCTACTTGCCTTTGGAGGTTTTGCATATCTATGTGCATCTGAGCAAGATACCCTACTCTTCCTCTTCCTCTCCCAACCATCTTCCTTCTCTGATACCAGATGATGTAACCAATAAACATGGATTCATTCACAAGATCTAAAAACCATACAAACACATGATAATGGAAAACAACTCTCTTTTATTCCTTCTCCATCATAACTA
>JZKD02S2111409.1:24768-39101 GCA_000966675.3 Picea glauca | reverse complement strand
TGCGCAATTGAGTATTAAGGTAAAATGAGGTATGATGAGTATAATTGGTGGTTTAATTTAGTTTTATCATTCAAATTTTCCATGCTCCATGTGACCCTGATACCACTTTCCTTATCTACAAATCCACAAATCTCCCATCCAATCTTGTTGCACACGGGCTGTAGGCAATGCTCCTCACAATGTTGTGCATCTTCAAACAACCTTGCATCCAGAATCTCCATTTGTTGTTTCATATTCTTGGTTGAAGTTTGAAAGGAAAACCTTTCTTATGAACCAAAAACATAAAGATTCACTTTAAATTCATGTTCATTTCTACAACGAATTGAGTTTTAGTAATTCTCTATGCGTCTACAAACGTTGTGTTTCACACTGCACATAGTCTTTATTTTTCATTTTCACAGGGAATTGATACATACCAGCATCATGGAAACTCCCAAAAGTAGAAGAAGGAACACAAGGGGTGGTGATATCATTGGATTTGATCCTCACTATCTAAGCCTAGTGAATGTAGATCCAACAATAAAAGCCTATTTTAAACAAGTGGGTTGTATCAAGTTTTGTGAAAAGATTTAGGTGTACAACATGCAGGAGGCAGGTGGCAAAGGAGTTTGCATTGATTTTGAAAGGAATTGGGGATAATGTGGGAAACATCCAATTTCAGGTTTCTGAAGGCACCATCATTGTTGCAGCAAAGATCCCTACTCATGGAGAATAATGGTTCAATGGTATATAATTGCATCTATCCTGCTATCATGAATTTTTGAAACTTGAATTTAGAAACACTAATTTTCGAGCTACCATACCTAGAGAAATTCTACTAGAGAATCATAGAAATTTATTGAGGGTAATTCAAAGGTTCTTTACATGTGAAGGGAGATTCATTAGGTTTTACAAATATCATATCATGCTCTTAATGCATTTTTCTGGTCGAGATCCCTTGAATATTCCTTATTACCTTTTCATAATCCTAGGGAAGATGGATGACATAGTACAAGTAAGGAGAGATCAAGGAGAACCTATCCTTTTAATTTTATCTGATTAAGTTGTTGGTATTAGAAGAGCTTAGAAATATGAATCAGGATTGAGAAGATTTGGTAGCGCCATCAAAGATACAAAATGATTCTTTAAACAACCCTCAAAGGATGAGAGATACACCTTCATCAGTAACAAAGACCAACACATATTTCCATGAAAGTTCTATAAAGAAAAGGGAAAAGAAAATTGAAGAACCTACAGTAAGTCAACAAGTTAAAAAGAAGGGGAAAAATATCCAATTTCCCTAGAAGAGGTCACATCCCCTTACAAAATAGTTACTAGGTTAGCAACTAAAATAATTTATTCCATGCACACATCACAAGCACCTAAGGAAGATCTAAAATCCTCCACAGACTTCCCTAGTGACAACTAAAACCTAATCATTGAGTTGCAAGAGAAATT
Organism: Picea glauca; assembly: GCA_000966675.3. Classification (NCBI taxonomy): domain Eukaryota; kingdom Viridiplantae; phylum Streptophyta; class Pinopsida; order Pinales; family Pinaceae; genus Picea; species Picea glauca. The sequence continues at coordinate 37,664 of JZKD02S2111409.1, read as the reverse complement.
AAGGAAATCCCATTTTTTCATAGCACAGTTACAGCATGAAAATAAGGAAGTGAAGAAAAAATATTTGGAACATACCTGCAAGAAATACATCTCAGTAATAGGTGAAACATTATTCCTTGCAAATCCAACAAGCTCTAAAAAAAAATTGTAACACACTCAACCCCTAAGTACCCTTTTCTAGGGGTAGACCCAGGGTTTAGCTCCAAGAGCGCACCAACAATCCCTAACTACTGGTCGTTTCAGAAACACTTGCGAAGAAAATGCAGTCTCACCTTAAGCATCTATGGGGAGTTGCAGGACAGTGATGTCTACAACCAAAGTAAATATCAAGTGGATATAATACTAGAACAATATAGCATGCATATATCACTTATCAACTTAGATCTACTTCACACAACTATCTATCAGATCTAACACAGTAATGCAATAGCAGTATATCAAAGGGAAAATAACATAGCATAAATCCCACATACGACACAAGCTATATGTGGTTCACCCTCTCTCTAGGGATACATCCACATAACTGTGCTTATAATATATTAGGATGAACCATACCGTTCTTGTCTATGCTCTTAGCTAGAAAATCTTCTTTCTTCTCCTCTCTGTCTCTCCCCTCCCTGCGCACCTACCTGCAGGGTTGATCTTTGCATACAGTTGAAGATCTTATAATATAGAAGGCTCTCATACTCAACACTTCTTTCTCACACAATATCACTCACTCGATCAGACAATGACAAAGACAAAGAAAACAATCATAACACCAACAACAGTAACAAAAACCCATCCTAGGTCCTTTAGACCTCTATTTATACATTACAATCACTCACCGACATCATTAGGCTGAAACTTAGGTGTCTAAAACCATAGGTCAACTTGACTCACGTTCTCAGGGCTTCACTAGCCTGTCATTCCTTCATTCTCACACAGTGCTCCAAAGCATCCAACAATGGCTTTTTCTGTTTTCTTAGTTTTCCACAATCCTTCTTCCTTGTTTATTTTTCATCCTCGATCTCCTCATCCAACGACTTGATTTCTCTTACTTCGCTCCACCTTTTCTTCTCTTTTTCTCACTTCGACCCAGTAACAGTTACTGTGTCTTCCACGTAGTTCGCATTTTTCCTTTTCTTCCTTGATCTTCACTAACTTTCATAACCAAGGGCCAATAGGCCCCCAACACTCACTTGTGACTCGTCTCGAGGCACTTCAGATATGATCTTTCTGTTTTACTTCAACATCAAGCTGCGCAGTGCAACCTTTTCTTTTGTCTCTATGCCTCCTCTCCTTCCTTGTGCAGACTATATTTTCTGTGTCTAATACCCAGTTTCAACTGCACCTAGTACCTAGACCCTTTTCCTCATGCTTTTACTGAGAGTTTCAAGGTAGTTGATTGTCATATTACAACTTCAGTCGACTCTCATTCACTAATCATTCCTTCCATTCTCCCTTCAAAGTCTTCAACTGTGCAACTCCTCCTTCTATAACATAGGCAACCTCATATGGCCCGAGACAATGCAACCTGAACTTCCCAGGATGTGTCATGAATTTACTATCATATACCAATACAAGATCACCTTGCTTAAATGCCTTCTACTTAATGTGTCTATCATGGTAGGCCTTCTCTCTTTCCCTCTATACCTGCTGATGGAATCCTGCAATAAATCCATATTCCTCCAGTTCGACCAACTGTGCAATATTCTCTCAAACAGCGCCAGTGACATCCATATCTATAAAGGAAATAATTCTTAGGCTTGGTACCAAATAATCCATTGGGACAAAGACTTTGAGACCATACACCAACTTAATAGGACTCTGCATTGTTATCTTTTTGCAAGTGGTTCTATAGGCCCATAGTATTTTTGGTACTCTTAAATCCCAGTCATCCATATTCACACTACAAATCTTCGTCAATGTTGTCTCCAAGATCTTGTTGAATGCTTCCACTATCCCATTTTCTTGTGGATGGTAAGGCGTGCTCTTCTGATGGTGGACTGCAAATTCCTCAGTCAGGGATTCAACTATTTTATTCATGAAATGTGTGCCTTGATCACTCATAAGTATCTTTGGGCATCCAAACCTACTTATGATGTCATCAAATATTAATCACATAGTTGTAGTTTCACTACAGTCCTTAACTGCTCTTGCTTATGCCCATCTGGTCAAATATTTTGTCTCGGTAATGATGTACCTTTCTCCTGTGCACTTTCTTGGTGGGTTTATAGGTCCCACAAATTCAATGGACCATTTCACAAATGCTTGTAGGTTCAGTTGTGGTGCTAAGAGAATTTCATCTCTTCTAGATGGTTTCCCAATTCTTTGGCATACATCGCAGGCTCTGTAATAGTCTTTAGCATCTATGTATAAGGTAGGCCACCAAAGGTTAGCTCTAAGAACCTTCTGCATAGTTTTTTATATTGTGTAATTTCCTCTTACGATGCCTTCACGATATTATGTGAGGATCAATGGTCACTCTACCTCCATAACACACCTTCTCAATATCTTATCAGGTCCCATTTTGTATAGTTGTCTAGCTATAAGTTAAAATTCGGTAGCGTGCACTACTAGTTGTTTCTTCTGGGGAATTGTATATTCACTCATTGCCATTCCTGTTGATAGGAACTAGACTATCTCTGTGAAGTGGTCATCAATCCTTCTAATGTCTAGCAGTTTTACATCTGACAATGTGTCCTCCAAACTAGTGGGTTCTTCTCCATGTTCTAACCTCGACAAGTGGTTAGGACCTTTGTTCATTCTTCCTAGTTTAAATATGATCTCAAAGTCATATTCATGAAATAACATCTGCCATATGCATATTCTCCCCCCCAAAACTGGCTTGTTGACTAGGTATTTCATCACAGAGTGATCAGTAAACATTTTAAGGTGGCCTCCCAACAAGTAGTGGCGAAATTTCTGCAATACATACACCATGGCTAACCCTTCTCTCTCAGTAGCAGTGTAATTAATATCAGTTGTGGATAGTTTCCTGCTAGAAAAAGATAACAGATGGTCAATATATCCTTCCCTAGTTTTTTCTAACACAGCTCCCAATGCAATGGAAGATGCATCGACATGCACGTGAAATTCCTTTCTCCACTCTAGGAAAATGAGAATAGGCGCAGTAACCATTTTTTGTTTCAGTGTGTCGAAGCTCTTCTGGCATTCTTCTGTCTAGTGAAATTGATAGTATTTATTCAAAATCTTATCCATGGGTTTTGTAATCTAGCCATATCATTTAATGAAGTTCCTTTAATATCCAGTATGTCCCAGTGCAGTGTAGAACTATTTGACTGAAGTAGGAGGTGGCAGATCAACGATAATATCAATTTTAGATAGTTCTACCAACAATCCCTTCTTGCATATAATACGGCCTAATAACACTCAAAAGGGTGAGAATAATATGCACTTCTTCAGATTCAAGTCAATTTGACACTTTCTGCATTTTTCCAACATTAGCCTTAGACATTCAATCTGATTTTTCAATAAAATAAAAATAGTCCAATCATCAAAATATGCTTCTAGAAATTTATGCAGAAACTTCTTGAGTGCTTCGAACACCACCCTGGAAAATATGGTTGGGGAATTCTTCAATCCAAATGGCATCAATCTATACTGGTAGGATCCCCATTCTATTGCAAATGTGGTCTTATGGCGATCTTCCTTGGCAATCCGGATCTGATGGTATCCTGAAAATCCATCAGTAAAAGAATGTACCTCCTGGTCTCCCACATTATCTAACACTTCGTCAGTGAATGGTGTAGGGAAGGGGTCTTGCAAATAGGCATCGTTCAGCTTCTTGAGATATATGCAGATCCTGATCTCTCTTGTCTTCTTTTCTTGCACCACCATAGGGCTAATCCATTCTAATTCTTTGACGGGTTCTATAATTCCTGCTTCCAACATTCTATCGAGCTCAATATTTACTTTCTCCTTATATTTAGGGTTCAATCTATAGGGTCTCTATTTGAATGGTCTTCAATTTGATTTCAAAGGGATTCTCATCTCTCACATAGGCCCTTTAATTCCCTTCATATCATTGAACTTGGTCGGAAACAAGTCCTGATATTCATGTAGTAACTCTGTGATTTTGTCAATAGTAGCAACATCCCAGTCATCTCCAACATTTGCAAGATTCAGTGTATTCTTTGTTCGACTGTTGACCTTCTTAATCTTTACCAGTTATCTAATTAATGGTATCTCAACTCCTTGTCCTTCCACATCTCTCTGGCCTTCTGTTTCTATGATGTTCACCTTCCTCAGATCATCATCTTCATCAACATTGATGTTGTAACAACCTTGCAGTTTATGGAGAGGTGCATTCCATTCATCCTCTTATTGTTCTAAAGGGGGGATAGAGGCCTCCTCAAATACTTTGTGTCTTACAATATGTAACGCTTGATCTACTGAAGGATATTGACAGTCAAATAAGAAGGTGGTTACAAAGTTCTGAGTCATACCTTCCCAACCTGCAATGATGAGGCACAACTCTGCTTGAAGGTACTAGTTGATAGGGGTTGTGTCTAGCATGTTAATGAACTTGTGCACCCACTTCTCTTGAGGAATGGTTCTCTAGGATTCCTCAAAACTTCTCACATGGTCCTTTAGGCAGCTTGGATCCATGTACCAAACTTCGCATCCTTCCACTTGTGCTGAGAACCACATGGTCATCAAGGTATGACATTGTACCCATTCTGTAATGTTGTTTTGTGTGTCCCTCACCATATTCTTGGTGTGGGTTTCAAGGCCTCATCCATTGCCAACAATCTTTCTTGCATTGGTACACTTTATTTGAATTCTGACAAGAAGGTTTCTAAAGGATTCAAACCATAAAAGGTGGGCAAGTTACTTACTATTGTGTTGATCCAATGAACTTCTCTGGTTAATCTAAAACATCTCCCTGTAGATACTTCATACATTTTGTTCTGCCAAATCTCTAGTGCTTATTTTGAATCTGATGAACATGTGTTGTCACTTCGCCAGCTTAGGTTTCCATTGGCCATAGGATTAATGTAATCCTATTGTCTGGCTATTAATTTCTATATGTTTTCTAGTTCATATGTGCGGTCTTCTTCTCTGATAGGTTTTGTGTATCGCTAACCTTAATCTGGATCTAAAGGTGCAATGACCCTAAGGCCATATCTTTCAATCATTATACATTTTTCTTTAAATAAACCATAATGGAATTATTGAAATCCAAATCAATTCCTAACAATGTAGGGTAAGGGTAGTTGTCATCAACTATCTCAATTACCTCAAAATATTCAAACGTTCGTACTCCATCGATGTCCACGGGGACATGTTCTAATCTTCCAAAGGGGCTTACAAATTGTTGATTAACCATCCTAAGTCTGATAGGGGAATAGATCAACTTCGGTTTTCCCATCAGTGCCCAGGTTTCATTCTTCATGGAATTGACCTCCGACCCTAAGTCGAGGACAACATAGTTTATATCATATTCTCCAATCTGAGCATTCAAGTGTAGTTATTTATTTGTCCTTCTCTTCTTGAATAGTTGATGTACTACTTTATTCAGTAAAGGATATATCCTTTCTATCTCATATTTTCTAATTAAATTTTGTAGTTCTTGTACAACGCTCTCATCCTGAATCAACTTAATACAAGTATATAAAAATTCCATGTGCTTTCTTACCTCTTTCCTTCTTTTGGCGAAGTAGACTAATCAAATTCCAGAGGCATTCCACATTCTCTTACTTCTAGCCATGTATTTGATGAAGAACCTTGGTCTCCTTTGAACTCTTTTCTTGCCTCCTCAAATATTTGTCTTTCTCTCTTTGTATCAAAAGTTTGGGTCTTCTCTATAGATTTCCCGACTCCTGAGTCTTCTATAGTATTTCCTTGGGTTATTTTGTCTTCTCCTGTAAAAACGCCTCCACGAGTGATAAAAACAACTCTAGGGTATTCTCTGTGAGGTTCAACATATATTAGTTGCACTTGTGGCTGCTGAGGTCCTCGTCTTTTCTGAATCTTAGCTAGTAGCACAGGACAATCCTCTATAACATGTTCGAAGGAATTGCAGTAGCTACAAGTAGTGAAAGGGTTTTGATAGTCCCTTGATAAGTGTCATGGTTTTGTGCAGTTGTAACAAATGATCTATCCTCAGCCTCAACCAATACCTCCTCCTCTTCCTCATCCTTTGAATCCACCATGAGGATTGAATTTTCCTCTCCTAGGGGAGTTATACTACGTAGTGTTTCCTTCTTTTTGTACTTTTCCTTGAATTTTGTATATGTATCTTGACCTTTTGTGGATGAGGTCATAATCCCTACAATCACTATCATTGTTTCCTATAGACTTACATAATGTGAAATACAAATTTGTAGGTGTCTGAACATATTTTTTCATGTAATAGAACTCACTATGGTGATGTCTATTTCTGCATACCTCGCACCAGGGTAGGGTGACTTGCTTCAAAGGGATCGAAGCTCCAGAGGCCAAGTATTCATGAAATAGGGGACATTGTTCCTTGTCATTTCCTTCTGATCTACATCTGACACACCATATGTCTTATCTTTTATCTTTTCCCTTATATTTCTTCATATCTTTGACATGCAGAGACAAACTAGTTAGCTGACTCAAGATTTGACTCATACCTGAGATGGATTATCCCATAGGGGATGATTCTAACTTCATGGTGATCTCCAATAGCTCAAACTATGAAGAAATCTTATGTTGCATCAGAGGAACTCTGATGTGTGGTAGGACGGCAGCAATGAACCATTCTTTGTTCTGCTCATCTGGGATCTGAAAAGTCAATTGACATGTTAACGTCTTGAATATTTGATCGAATTCCCAAACAGGTTCAACTACCTTCTGCTTGATCTCTTTCAGATCTGTAATACATTGTGACTCTGACTTGGGTTTGTTGAACTCTGCAATAAATGCATTCTTGATCTCATTCAACGGATTAAGTTGTGCAAGTCCTTGGACAAGCTTCATGTACCATCTTAGTGCATGATCCCTTAGGGTAGTACTAAACTGAGTTCTTTTAACAGCTTCATCGGTGGAATTCTTAATATTCCATAGAACTTCACATAGGAACCAGTGTTGGTCAGGATCTTGAGATCCATCTCCCCTAAAAATAGGGAGCCTCATCTCATTTTCCATAGATATTCCTAGGGTTCCTGACTGAATATGTGGTGGAATACTAATGACAGTGCTCAAAACACTCTAGTATCTTGGATTACTCTGATTTCTTAATGCTACTGAATCAACAGGAGGGATAATAGTACTTACTTCGACAATCTGTGCAGTTCCTGAAGTTTTTGGCTCTTCCTAGTAAGGCTCTTCAGCTTTCCCTTCCTCTTCCCTAGAGGGTTCTGAATGCTCTTCGTCTGTCAGATCTACCTCTTCTCCACTGTAGAAACCCACATCCTTGTAGTTCTTCCTAAATAGTTTCGCAAGATGAACTTCTTTGAATGCTCTCCCACTATGCGTATGTACAGCTTCTGTGTCGCTATCGTTTTCTGAATTATTGAACATTATCTTTTTCAAATCCTCCCAATCTACTGTATCTTCAATATGTTCTTCCCACACAATAGCATATTGATCCTCAACTTCAAAAAATGTAAAAACTTTCCTCTAGGTCCTTTCAATAAATATCCCTTGACTTGGCTATATGAATCTACTCTATCAACAACAAACTCAATGATGTAACCTCCAATGGTGCTATCAAACCAATGATCTAATTCTCTTGACAAGACGTTATCAACTCTCTTGACCTTCTTGATTAGAGTCGACGTCCAAACCACAAGAGGTCTAGATCTGATCTCAAACTGGGTATCTGCTAACTGAGCTAACCAATCATATAGATCCTAATGGATTCCTCCAAAGAAAATCTCATGTATATCAGTAAAGATATATGTTCCTAACCAATCCTCCGTACTAAGATTAAGGTTCTTGTTCTGGCCTTCAGTGAAGTCCCTTTCTTGATCCTCTATCCACTTTTGAATTTCTTTCTCTGATGGAAACCACCTTGAAATACCCTCAAGAAGGTTCTGGTCCTGGAAACGAAACCATTTGTTGGCATAGGGGAAGACCTAGGGCTTAGCTCCAAAAGTGCACCAACAAGACCTAACTACTGGCCCTTTCGGAAACACCTGTGAAGCAGATGCAGTCTCACCTGAAGCAGATGTTTACAACCAAGGTAAATATCAAGTGGATCTAATACTAGAATAGTAGAGCATGCATATATCACTTATCATCTTAGATCCACTTCACACAACTATCTATCATATCTAACATAGAAATGAAATAGCAGTATATCAAAGGGAAAAGAACATATCATCAATCACACACACGACAGAAAATATACGTGGTTCACCCTCTCTCTAGGGATACATCCACAGAATTGTACTTATAATATATTAGGATGAAGCATACAGTTCTTGTATGTGCTCTTATCTACTTCATCATACTCTTGACCGAATTTACCACTAGCCACCACTGAGCTAGACCATGATTCTAGGAGAGAGACTCTTTCTTCTTACTGAGTGGAAGTCAAGGATGAAGGTTACTCTCCTCCTCTTACGGGATCCTAGAAATGGGTTTTCTCTGTACCAAGAAAGGAGGTATGTGCAAGTACTTCCACAGTCACTTGTCATCCCCATTTATCATCTTGAAACAAAAACCTTTCCAACAACTTATTGCACCTATAAAAATATTATTTCCCAGTTCTTCCTCGAACTAGAGAGATGCAAGAACTCTTTTATCTTTTCTAGATTAGGCTTTCGAATCTGCTATGTCACATCGATCTACCTCTACCCATGAATTACCTCTTTTATTTCCATACTCAACCAATTTGCATGGGTCTAAATCCACAACTTATGGTCATGTCTGGAAGTCTTGCAGATGGGTACTCTACCCCATATCCTCATTAACTCTTGAGGAGGACTCTTCCAGCTACCAGTCTGACTATTAATACATTTATGGGTTAGAGGATTGTTTTGGGTCTGAGCCATTAAATCTATTTAGGTATTGGTTTTGTGGGGGGGGTCATCTCAACCATTTTAGTTTCTCCTCACCATATCTCTCATAGCACCATGGCCTATCTTGAAAAACTCCCCTTTCAAAAGTGTTTGCACAGGGTCATAACTAGGGTTCAACGCTTCAACAACGCACCAACAAAACCCTAGCTACCGACCCTTTCAGAAACACCTGCAAAGGAGAGGAAGTATCACCCAAGGTAGAGGCAGGGGGTGTTGTAGAACTCAAGTGTATACAACCTAGCTGGGACATAGATCGATCACAATACTTAAAAAATCACTTAGCCAATAACATTCATTCATCTTTAACCCCTTTATTTACATCACAGGTTAAAACCCTAGTTATAGAAAAACACAATATTATTCAAGATCTAATCACATCTAATTATTCAACACATAGCATCGAAGTTGTAGATACTGAGAGGGGGGTGAATCGGTATCAAATAGAATTTAAAAAAAAAAATCAACTTATACTTAAACCATTCAATTATATCTAATGAGCAATGAACAATAGTATAAGGGTTACATCAATACACCATAATACACCATGCACAATATATGAGAAATAATCAATTGTTATTGGTCAAGGGAAGTAATGACTTCCAAAGGTAGCTACAGCTTCCAAATATAAATGGAGGGATAAACCTCCAAGAGGAAGATACAATCCTCCAATATCAAGAGAGGTTTGACCTCTCCATCCTTGTCCCTTCCTTCCACCCAAGAATATATTAGAGATAATAAAACTTTATATTAAATCATCACCATCAACCAACCATCACATAGAGCTTGATAACACTTCCTGAGACTTCTTCAACTTCTATAATTCTTCAATTATTGGAATACTCCAATCCTGTAGATAATATTACACAATGTACTCTTTGAAACACCTCCAATTTTCACTCCTTCAAAACTCCCCAGAAAGAAGTTATAGAAAGAATGGTAGACTTTACTCAATTCTAGTTTATTCAGGCGAGCTAACTTGTACATAATTCCCCACACTCAATATTTAACATCAGATTCTGAAACTTGCACACATGAAACTTAATTTTGTATTGTTTCCAATTAATTTTGTCCCACTTCATTTGGATTATCTATGAAGAAGTTATGACTATTTTACTCGGAACACCTATTTATTGACTAGCTTCAGGACTAGTAAAACACCCTATCTTCCACAGAGTGTATCTCCATAATTATATTGAATCAAGAGATTAAACTTTTACCATATCTACCTTCATATGTCTTCTCAATTCCATAGAAATTTCACCATCTGAATCATTCTAGAAAAAATGTTATATCAAAAATGGTAAGATGACCTGAAAATAAAATACCTTAGAACACATCACCAAAAGACTTCATCCTCCCTTGAAATTTGGCCTTCTTTACTTCTGATTTCCTCTGAAATTAGACTTGTGTATCAAATGAATGTATAATGATATGTATTTATACCATTTATGTCACTTCCTTCTAACATTAGGTCCGACCTGACACTTTCTTATTTTGTAATTCTTTTCTTTAATTATCTCCAGGGCCTACATGTACTTCCTTCTTCAATTCACTTTGTCATATTCAAACATTTATTTCTCCTCAACCATGAGGATCCACGTGACGTGCCACATACCAATGGAAACAACATGATGTATAATATCCATCCATGGGTGTTTTATAATCATTTGCATTGTCCTTCATGTCCAAATACCTTCATCAATCTTGCAGTCCAAAACCAATGACTAGGGTTGACATCAATGACAACAACAAATCTTCCAACAAAAAAAGATCTAGAATTCATTCAGATCATAATCACTAAAAATTCATAAATATATCTATCATAATAGTGCACTAAGCAATTACAAGAACAATATATCACAAAGCGCATAACATAGGATATATGTTGTTCACCCCAGTGTGGGGATACATCCACCAATTCTTCTGATTCTTTATTAGCTTCTTCCATTCTTCTTACATGCATAGAGCCACAAATCCAACTTCGCATAGGACAAGAGATCTGCAAGAACCTAACCAGATCCTCCTTCTCTGAACTTGGCACAACATAGAACCTTCTTACAATCATTTGCACTTATCTCTGGAAGTTCTCAACACACAATATGCACAAAGCTAATTTATGTCTTACTCTAGTACTTAGCCATCATCTCATAACTGAGTCCTTCTTACATCACCTAGATACTTATTTATACATTACAAAAGGGGCCTAAACATGGGAAAACCCATGGGTTGACATCCCATACTCATTACATAAACCCTAAAACCTAAAAATCCCACAAAAGGGGGTGAGATATCGCGATCTCTGCTTCACCTGGGTGATTCATCTTCGACCAGCCTGTCGAAGTCCCAAAAATGGTCAAACATGATCAAGGTTCTCCAAAACTTGGTCAAGGGCCAACATTCCCCCAACAATCACCTGTGACTTGTCCCGAGTCACTCTGATCTGCGAAATTATGCTTCGAAGGCCTCGATCTTGGTTCATGATTCCTTGACTTGTTGCTTTTCTAGAGCTTCCTGCTCGATGAACTCCTAAATGAATTTCTCGATGACAGGTCCTTCCAAGCATTATTCCACCCTGGTGACCACTTGTTCCAGCTATGCACCTTGTCCCTCAATCTCTTCAAAACGTGTGCAGGATTTGTCCAACACCACTTGGATCCTCTGGGTCACTTCCATTACTCTACTCTGGATGGAATTAACTTATTGTTGAACTGCACACACCTCATATGAACTTTTCATCTTCTCTACTATTTGAAGTAGCTTCAACTATGCTTGTACTATCGATGCTTGTTTCCTCACCTCCTGGGGCTATGACTCCAATGTCCTCAGTTTCAGGTATTCTAGAAGGCGCTCATAGGTCTACGCACTTCTGTTACTTAGTTTATTTCATTCCAAAGAAAATGCCTTGATTCTTTCAACTGAGCTCCTAGCAATTTCTTCCCTCTCATCTCGCACTTCCTGCTGAGTGCCTGACACTATTTGCAGTTCTAGTTCTACTACTCTTGCTTGAAGCTATTGAATGGCTTCAACGAGCTTCTCCACTTGCATCTCAACTATCTCTTCTTCCATCTCTGCCAGGCCTGACATAGAGAAAAGTGCTCTAGTGACTGCTTCTTTAACTCCCATCTTCTCTACAAGCAACTGTTCTTTTTATTTTTGGATCTGCTCTCTTTCCTCTGCAAACTTTGCTTGGAGGTCATCTTTCTCTTGTTGCGCAACCTGAAGTTTCTCTAGGGATTCTTCCTTGAGTTTCTTCAAGGCCTTTTTGGACTTTTCTTTTTCTTCCTGTACATGATGAAGGCGATCATCTGTCGCATCTGTTAATCTACGTAGTTGGGCAAGCTCATCTCCTAGTTCTATACCTACTAATGATGATGGAATAGTAGACACTGTGTGGCTCGAATAGAGGGCTTTTTGTACCCCTTTCAGCTCCACCTTGATCCTATCATACATTTTCTCATGTTTTTCTTTTTTGCGTTGCAAAATATCCTCCAAAGTATCTGATATAGTAGTGATGATGAGTTCAATATCATCCACTGTAAGCACAGTCTATGACTGGGACTTATTGGCTCATGATTTCTTGCACGCAGAGGGTTTATTCAGGTAAAACTTTCTTTTCTTGGATGTCTTGACCTCCGTAAGGGGATCCTTAGGCAGTGTCACTTAAACCTTTTCCTACTTCTGTTCTTCCATTTTCTCTTCTTGGTTCACTTCGTCAACTCCTCCTCCTCCAGGTCAATCAAGCGTAGTTTCCTCTGATGTTCTATTTATCTCATGCACTTCTTCTTTCTTCTTTTTCTTGGTGTTTCTTGGTACATCATACTCTTCTTGAGTGACTACAAGACTTACGATGAGTTCGGGGTCGGATATTTCTTTCTGTTTGACTGGTACAAGGAATTT
>JZKD02S2111398.1:34971-47360 GCA_000966675.3 Picea glauca | reverse complement strand
TGTTCCAACGCTGTTTCAGCACTGTTTTTCTGCGTCTGTGTTTGCATTTGTGTTGCAGCATGTTTCAACATCTGTTCTTCATAAACAATCGATTGCCATCAATGACAACCTTGATTATCTGCACCTTGATCATCTGCGTCATCTCTGTTGTAGGCATATTTCCAACATGTTTTTCTTGTTGATACAGAATATACCCTGCTAGGGGCCATTCCACCTTCTCCCATGGAACCCCCCCCAAGTAATGAGGCCATCCTTTTTGATTGGGGTGTGCTAACTAGAACTCGTCTTCCCTCTCACATTCCTTTCAAGATTACAGTACAATTTTGTGGTCGAGACGTTCCTCAAACACTGATAGATGAACGTTCGTTCGTTAGTATTTTGTCCTCTCTTTCTTGGAAAGATTTGGTTTATCCTCAGCTTGTGCCAGTTACCCAGACTCTGTTTTTTTTTAACAGAAGAACCAGTCAACCTTTAGGGATCCTTTCTCAATTTCCTGTAACTTTGGGAGGGAGAACTGTCATTATTGACATCATGGTAGTCCAAGACCCCTTGGATTTTGATTTACTCCTTGGGCGAGATTATGTCTATGCCATGAAAGCTATTGTGTCCACTCTTTTTCATGTGATAGATTTCCCTTATGACGGAAGAATTGTGACTATTGATCAACTTTCGTTTGTTGGCCCTGACTTGACCATCAACTCAATAACCTCCCTAAATGGTTCATATATGCAGACGGTATCACCCTTGCCACAGGTCAATTATGTGGCGTTGTCTCCCATGCCTTTAGTTGCCGATGCAGATGAGCCTCTCATTGTAAGCTCACTCTCTTATGACTTGGATTTGGTAGTTGACATGGTGATCTCTTCGGTAGGGCTATTGGAGACTAACCTCCTTACCCCTATTGCGACCCTCGACATGTGTTCATTCGAGAGTGTGTTTCTTACGTGGAGTGAAGATCTCTTGGAAGCCATGACCGAGTTTTGTCCCTTGAAATGTTGTCCTTCCAGAGCACTATCCTCTTGGAATCCATGATCAAGAAGACCAACTATGAGCATGCTTTTCTGATTTCAAGCTCGTTAAAAAATGAAACCATCTTTGAGCATGGTTTTCTGCTTTCAAGCTCATTAAAAAATGAAACCAGTTGTGAGGATAGTTTTCACGTCTCTGTAGCAACCTCATTAAAAAATGAAACTAAGCCTACAAGGATAGTTTTTGCGTCTCTGTGGAAACCTCGTTAAAAAATGAAATAGAGGTTATGAGCATAGTTCTTTTTTCTGTGTCAAGCTCGTTAAAAAATGAAATAGAGGTTTGGGGATTGAACCTGGATTGTTGAGCATAGTTCCTATTCTTCTGTCAAGCTCGTTAAAAAATGAAATAGTTGTCCCCCCTCTCTGTTTGAGTCAAGTCCTTCGTCTAGTATTTGAACCTTCATTTCATTCTCCTTTATAGTTGGATGAAATGAAGCTTGGGGGGCATTTGATTTCAACCTCTGGACTTCATGTTGAAGTTAAACCACTAGCTTCTTAAGCTGGGGGATAAGTACCAACCATCCCTGGATAATGCGTTGGGAAGTCTCAAGCATAATTTTGTAGTGTTCAAGCTTGTGTAAAAATGAAACCACCTACCTCAAGCATAGTTTCCTCTGGTTCAAGCATAGTTTAGTTTAGTTTTAATCTTGTGTAAAAAATAAAATCTATCCCAAGCATAGTTTTGTTTTGTTTTAAGCTTGCATAAAAATGAAAACAATCCCAATCTTAGTCTTTGTTCTTTCTCATGCTCGTAAATATAGGAGAATGTAACCGAGTAAACATTTATCACTTTTTCAAACTCGTAAAGGTTATACGAAAAAGGAACCCATTGGAGTTCCCTTTAAGCTCTTTTCAGACTCTTTAAACACGAAAATATTGCTGGGCGATCTTGTTCTTTTCACGCTCGTAAAAGTATTTGAAGAAAATATTCGATGAGCGGTAGTTTATCACTTTTTCGGTCTCATCAAATTACTTTACAAAAAAGGAACTGAGAGATTCCCCTTTAAGTGTTTTTCAGACTCTCTAAACATGAAAAACCCCTAAGTTTTCTCTCTTTGGACTCGTTAAACAAACATTGAAAGGCCCATATGGGACCAGAGTTTTCTTTAAGTTTTTTTTAGACTCTCTAAACATGAAAAACCTATGAGTTTTCTTTCTTTGGACTCGTAAAACAAACATCGAAAGGCCCATATGGGACTTAACCACTCCTTCCTAGGGTTCGTTAAACATACTTTGAGGGACTTATTCGAAGGATGAGCTTACATTACAAGCATATGTTATCCTCCTCAATCTTGTGTAAAAATTAAGAGGTACTCACCAGAAGTGGTGGGGGAAAAATTGGGAAAGAAATGTATCTAAACCTGTATTCTATGGAAGAGTCATTTTTTGAACATGACACCCTTTCACTTCCTTTGTGTCTAGGTTGGAAAATCCGCTTGTATATTGATCATACTCCTTTGTAAGATTACAAATAGGTCCGTGGTCCCTATTATTGAGTTTGTTTTTCCAAGACAGTTGTTCTGTTGTCAATGTGTTCAAAAAATAAGTTCAACCCAAAAATCCTTCTATTGCGTCGACCATTTCTGTAGTCCTCAAGCCTTCTATTGCATCGACCATCCATGAGTCAGTCTTGAATCCCTTATTACTCTGATCTACCTCAAATCTTGTTACCCGTTTCGTGTCATTGATGGGGGATACATTAAGGCCCTCATATGACGAGTCTTTTCCTGTCGACTTCAGCTAATTCTCCAGGAATTAGACTTAGAAACTAATTGGTACCTTGGAACTTGCATGCCTCAATGGCATGTTTCCTCGCTTTTGATAGTGGGTTTTTCATTATCGACCCCTGAACGAGAGATTCCACCGAGTGTTCGATTTCAGCTCATTAATTCACATTCGTTGGATTGTACTAGATTACCTTGGGAGTCATTGACATTAATGGTGATTTCCCTCACACTTGTTAATGGTTCTCGTCATTGACCGATAATCAAGTGGTTTCTACCATGTTCAACTTCAGCACCTGTAATCACATGGCTAGATTCGTACTATAGAGTGGTGGAGATGAAGACCCTGGATCTTTTCTAACAGATTCATGTTGCATTGGAGTATATTCATATTGTACTATTGCATAGATCCAAAGTGTATGTCTGGTGGATATGTTCAAATTTGAGTCTTTAACACATAGATCCACAATGTATTTTTGGTGGCTATGTTCGGATTTGAGTCATATTGGCATGGATCCACGGTGTATGTTTGGTGGCCATGATCTGTATTACTTGACATGGATCTCTGCATGTCGACATCTATGCTTTGAGTCATTTATGTTCTGAGTATGGGAATGCCTACCTCAGTGATGATATATTATTATACTGTATTTCCTTGTTTGTTGGCAGGTTTTTGAACGACTTTTCCTTGTTCCCTACACACACTCGACAAAGTATTTCAACTATCACTTTGTTCTAACTTCATACTTTGGGGGGATCTCTGTTACACATTATTTTCATCACCCTTATGAACGTTAATGATGTAAACCTATATGTTTCCTTCAGAGGGGTCAGTGGCCTGAATTCCCGAAGAAAGAAGGGAGAAGGAATTTTCCTGAGAGAAGAAGTTGTATTTTCCTTTGTAAAAACCCTATTAAGGAAGATTTCCATAGGCTGCACTATACGCAGGGTGCAACGATGCCTGATTTCTGCACCCTACTCTAAAGCTATATTGCGGAGTTTCCGCAGGATGCACTATAGCTAAGGTGCAGAAATTCCTGTGCGTGGGAAAAACAAGCATCTTCTCGATTCTTCTAGAAGGAGAAGTGTCTATGGTGAGGTGGCCTCTGAACGGTTTGGATCTTACTCGCTTTCATGATTTAGTAGGATCATCCTAACCTCCTCACCTTATCCTCTTCAGATTATAAAAGGAGAGGAGCTCTCATGGAGAAAGTTAGATTGGCTTGATCTTGAGTTTTGTAGATTGGAAATTTGGCTTGATTAGAGCAGCTTTGGAATTTGCTTTGTCAAGATAGATTGTGAGTAGCTATCAGATCTACAGTCTCAGAATCCATGGATTAGAAGTGTGTGGGAAGCAAGGAACCGTTGGAAGGAACCTGACAACATCAAGGCATCTGGTTGTATCTTTTTTACACATTATTTAATCCAGATATAATTTTCTTTCCTATATGAATGTTATTTGTGCATATTGTATGATTCCTTGATCACGTACATAGTTTCATATCGAATAGACTATGTTATTCTTGTCTTCGTTGGCTTGTGTTTATTTGCAAATATTTCTCTATAAGCCTCACGCCGGAGCTTGGATTGCATTGGTGAAGTTAGATCTTTGATATTTAAAAGGTATGTTCTAGATCCTTTTCTCATTTGATAATTGAAATCTAAGGAAAGAGTAGTGTACTGTCTTTTTTTGTTCTAGTTTTGTAGTGAAGCTAGGGGGATTGATTTGTGTCCACACTTAACAATTAGCCCGATAAAAATAAGATAAAGAGATAAAAGGAATGAGTGGGCTTGGAAACTTTTGCATCCATGACAAGGTGCAACTAACCCTCTTCAGAGGAACCCATAGGTAAGCCATACATTCCCTTGTCATCACTGCACCCATTGCTTAGACATACCTTACCACCTTATCCAATTACATGGCCTTGATTTGTCTTCACCCGGAAACATCCCACATCCAATGAGAACTAGTCCAATAGAACATCCTAGCGTCCCCTCCAAACTTGGCTTGTAGAATAGTATAATGTCTTTGAGCACTTGTCTGGGAAAGGGGGTTTCATGCACATGTTTAAATAACTTGATTATTAGATGTGATTGACATTTCTATGATCCCTGTGACTTATGAGCCCATGGAGGGCGTACGTTTTGTTGTTCAAGGGCCACACCCGATGGACAGGTACACATGGGAAGATGATTAATTCGGACCTCCTTAGGGATAAAATCCGACCATATGGATGATGAGACCCCATCGAGGGGCAAAGACAAATAAGAGGTTTTCACTAGAGAGATAGGAGGACGTTCCACCAGAGACAACCTGACAAGACTGGACCCATGTGGGTATTTCTCTTCTCACTATGATGTAGGCCTTGGAAGTCCCATGATGTCACCCATGTGACCCATGATGTCACCCAACATTTTTGACACTTTGGAGGCAGTTGTGTCCCAAGTGGCACGTGTGGTTTGATCAGAGGCCCAAGGAGGCCTAACGTTTTGCTCCTGGAGGCCAACGTTGCCCTAAAAAGGCCTAACGTCACCTTAAAAGGGAATGTCGTCACCTTTTCTACTTTATTTATGGTTTTATTATGTCATTTAATGTAAAAACTGAATATTACATGTAAACTGGCCATGTTGACCTTTTTGACCTAATTCTGGTCATTGAAACTGTATAAATAAGGGTTTTTACTCTTGTATTTTTCATGATCTTTCACTCACACTTAGTGAGGTCTGAAATTTTCTCCCTACTCAGGGTTTTATGACTGAAATTTAGTGCACATTTGTTGGAGGAGGCTAATCTTGGACTATTTTGGAAATTTTCTTGGTGGAAGTGTTCAACTAGGGTTTATCCTTGATGATTCTTGATGAATATATGTGCAATTTCTGCAATTCTTCTTCATTGAATGATTATAGTTATGTTTATCTTTCATTTACATTAATATTAAGAAATTTCTTGCTTAAAAAACCTAGGAAGCCCAACACATGTTATTGTCCTAGATTTAAGAGCTTTTACCTACTAGATTTTGCCAAGAAGACGATTTCCTTGAAGCTATTGATAAGGGCCTTGCCATTGCAACACTCTAGCACTTATTGCTTCATCTTAGCGGTCATTTACTTCATATTTGAGTTAAACAGGGAGGAAAATTTACTAAGGCCTAGGGTTACCTACACCTTAGTAGTTAGTTTCCCCTCAGGGTTTGGTAGTTGAAGCCTTGGGTTACCGACATTTCAACTATTAATCTCTCTTGTCTTTGGCTCTCCTACTATCATCTTTTCCTTCAACATTTTCTTCCACCTAATAGACTCCATTTTTCCTAAAGGCACTAATCTAAGACTTCCTATCAAGTGATTGATCAAAACAACTATCAAAACTTACACCTTAAGCTTTCTACTAACCACTTCTAACATTAGAATAGATTAACCTACTAACTTTGTTGTTGTTGTTACCAAAGTAAGCTACAACCATACTTTGCAGCACTAAAAGCATCTAAAATAAATTGAAAAAGTTGATTAATGCATTGTCTTACTTGCTTCTGATAAATGCTAGTATTATGATGTTAATGATTGATTATTCTTGGTCATTTTGAAGCCATTTTAAGGCACTTATTGTGAAGTATTGTCTTATAAATATTGCTACTATAAATTTCTATTTACTTCACCATTATATTAGGAAATTGATTTTATTGAGAAATTCAGTGGTTTTATAAAGTGATAACAACAAGTTGTACTTTTGAAAGATATATTTTCTTGTTGCTTTATTCCGAGTAGGTACATCTTGATATTTCACTACTTCATTGGTTAAAACCCCGAGACTTTCTGATCAGTGGTGACTTGTGAGAGGGGATATTTTTTATAGACTTCTTGACCTTACCTTCTCAAACCCCCAGGTCACCGGGGATGTCTCCCCTGGGCCATCAACCCTAAATATAAAGAGGCTTCCTATTGAGGTGACAATGATAGGATAGTCTCCAGTTTCGCCAATTTTCTTTCCATTTATCAAAGTACAAATTGTGCAATAACAAGACCCTTTAGAAACTTTTTGAAAGTCCACATGCATGAGTAATGGAAGCTGACGTGGTATCAACTTTCTATCATGGTGGTCAACAAGATAAGTCAACTTGTGAGAGGCATAAATTCCTTGTATTAATTCCGATTAAGATTATCTTCATGTCATTGCAAGTCTCTCAATGTTTAGAATAACATCAAGAGGATGAACTTTGCTAAAAAAATATTAACCCTAATAAACCTCGTTTGATTCCTCAAATAGGCTCCAAAAGTTTCTGGACCCCAAATCAACAAAGTGGGACCTACCCCTAAAATGGGGAATGCTATCAGAAGATCTATCACCCTTGTGCAAAGCCTATCACAAGGTGCAAGACAATTGTAACTCTTGGAAATACTTGCCATTGTCACCTTAGCAATTACTTCCCTCATTTTAATGAAGGATGAGATACAACATGGGGGAGGCTTCCCTAACAACCTCAAGGAATCCTATAGCAATATTGGATCAAATATACAACCTTCCATCATGGTTACTCAATTATACCACCACTTAGATCAAGGTTGTTAAGGAAACAACAAGGTGGTTTAATGAAACAACTTCTGTATTTGTAAGTATGAAGTTTCTTGAACCATCGATGCTTTTAACTAAGTCAAAACTAGTCAAGGAAATGCCCCAAACACTACAAATAAATAAGAAAGCTATGGTTGTCACAAAATTTGTATTCAAAGATTACTACTTAAACAATTTACGAAGTTACAATAGCATAAATATAACAACATTTAAAACAAGTGATCATGCAATGAAAGAGGGTTGAAATTTCAAACTTAAACTAGGGTTTTAATAACAAATGCTTGTTGAAAACATAAATGGCATGAAACAAGCTCAAAACCCCCAAGACGTCAAACCCTAGTGAGATGAAATTTACAACAACACTGCAATAAATGATGTCAATGTATGTTCCAAGGTGATAGATGCCCAAACCCTAGACGTTAGGCTAGAAAAAGGTTGGAAGATGAGGGTAGGTCCTAATATAACCATAAAATTGACAAAGCAAAGGTAAATTAGGGTTTATAATCACTTGCAAGGGAAAGATACTAGTGTTGTATATATTTATTGAGCATATGGAGTAAAAAAATGCACTTTCTTGGAGAGCTAAGGCAAGAGAAAGACTTAAAAAACAAACCCTAGGGTAGTCCACTACAAACCCTAGGTATTAATCCTTTAGGAAGGCAACTCAAGGTAGTCCACTACAAACCATAAGAGGTCGTCCTATGCCTTCTAACAACCTTTAGCGAGATCACGATGAATCTTGGGTAAAACCCTAGGGTAGTCCACCACAAACCCTAGAACTATAACTCATGAGAATATAACTAGGGTAGTCCACTACAAATCCTAGAAATTTAACTTACAATAATATAACTAGTGTAGTCCACTACAAACCCCATAAATATCCTTATGTCCTTTAACAAGCTTCAACAAAATGATTATAAGGGAAGGTAGTCCACCACAATCCCTCCCAGGGTTTCAAGACAAGGTTTATTCAAGAAAAATACAAGATAGCATGAAATAACACCACTTTGATACGACATCCACTTAATATATCAAGAAACAAACCATCAAAGACTTAGAAAGAGCACTTACTAATTAAATCAATGAGCATCAATGAAACCCTAACCATGAAATCATCCACACAACTTGAAAATCATCCACGAGATTATCTCCAAGACAAGGTGCATAAGTCATCCATAATGAAAGAGAAATACATAAGACACGTGTAGTGATGATTCTCCACAAGTTTAAATATGACTACAAAATGGACCACTCCCTCTATATATGAGGTAACCAAGCATTGTATCCATCTATAAAACCCCTGAAATATGAAAAATCCATGATACAAGTTGGATAGGTCTTAGGACGATGCCCAAAAATTCCTCCAAAATAAATATACAATTCTAAAACATCAAAACATCCTCTTTAAAAGCTACACGTGTGGGTGTAAGAGGCTTCAAGAAGGCGACATCACCCTTAATGGGGTGCAAGAGCCTTGAAAAGTCATGTCTCTCCCCAAAATGTGCAAAGTATCATCAAAGGTGATGCCTCCTCCTCAATAAGGTCACATCCCCTTCCAAAGGTGCTAACTCATAATCATAAATGCTAGGTCAGCTCAATAAAGATTCAAATCACCCTCAAGCATGACATAATCCTTTAGATATGCAATGTCCAAGGTGAGAGTGACAATGTCATCAAGGATGAGGTCTCCATCACCTCTCCAAAGAGGTATACCATCATCTCATGCCATGTCATCAACCCAAGCCATAACATCTTCAAAGGGTGCATGATGTCATAAGGGGCTCCAGGTAGAATGTCAAGTTGCATATGCAACGTCTTAGCTAATCAATGCAATGCCCCATGTCTAGGAGATGTTAGAGGGTGTGAAAGGGCATGCCAAGTCATCATTCAACTCAACATTGATCATCAAGGCCCCAACAACGTCCATACATTGTACATTGTCCAAGGTAGAAGCACCAAAACGTACTCCATAGGACCATCTCAAGTGGTGCATCGTCATAAATCAAGGGCTCACAGAATTAGGTAAGATCAACCATTATGGATACAAGAACCATTAGAATCATAAAAAGCAATTCATAATTGAATACAAAAGCCATGTAAGGAATTCACATTGGGTATATTCTTCAAACTTCACTCTAGCTTAAGACTTTATGAAATTTTCCAAGTTTAGGTATGGGAGAACCAAACCCTATAGGTGTGTCAGTACCCAAGTAGTGGAGTAGTTAATGAGAAACCCATCAAAGTGTAATTTGAATGATATGACATGGGGTTTACTCCATGGTTGTGGTGTCATTGACATGCAAGGCCATGTGTGAGGTTCATCTCCATGAGTGCCTTTGTAGAGGGAGCGCTTGGTGCATTGAGTTACCCTTTCCTCAACATTGTTTCTTTCCACCCCTATTATTGCCTTTTGATATTTATTTATTTATCTGCAATAGATTTTTTAGGTTTATGTATTCATTTTATTGGGATTCAATTAATTCCTTTTAATTTGATATGCATTTAGTGCATTGGGACTTGGGTTGATGGCCTCAAATCAAGGGGGTAGAGCTCAATTTGATCTTTGGCTTTTGATTTATAATTTATATCCCATTTAATTTTCCATTCTTTTTACTAGTTGCATCAACCTCGGGCATTCAATCCCCTTCTTCTCATAGGAGTATGAAGGTATGGACCTTTTTAGGATACATGTAACAACCAATTCTAGAATATAGGAAAATGGGAGGAATATATATGAAAAATGTCAAGTTTGAAAGGGAATGTTATGTTACCCCTATCAAGGATTCCCAACAGTACCCTTTTTCTCCAAGAGTGACAACACTTAACTAGGACACATATGATGGCCACCAAGGTGAAACAAGGCAAAAAAAACAACTTCCAAGAATCATGATTCGTTATCTAGCTTCAACCCATGATCCTCACCTAAATTCCTAATGCATTAAATGTAACACTTTGTATGAAACAATGACTAGTGTACCTCATGCATGTTGGGCCACCATCATCAGATGAACATGTTGATCAAGTGAATGAGTTGAGAAATGACGAGGGGGGAGGCATCTGAGGGGTTTTTGTATGTGGAGAATGTTTTTCATCATCTCTAGGATCATTGTCTGCAATGTGGATCATAAATAATTGTCTCCAATAATTACCCCAAGGAGAGAGGCGGTAACATCTCTCTCTAACACGGGGACATGCGCTCACCATAGACCGCATGATGACCTCACCATATTTGGTAATCCAATACCTGCAACATGCATCACTTTAAAAACTCTCGCTATATTCTAACATAAAGCCATCAATGCAAAAGGGGCATGGGAATATGATCCACCCTGGTATATGAAAGGCAAAAATAAATGTGGGAAACAAATCTTTTCATTTTCATCAATATAATTTTTATTTATTTTTATAATATGTATTAGCTAAGATAACATGAATGCATCAATAAATCAATAAGAAATATCAATAAAAATAAAGAAAAATGTAATCAAGATGCAAACACACTACATGACCTAATACTACCCTACTCTACTCTACACCTAAGAAGTCAGATTCCTTTTGCATAATAAGTCTTGAGAAGGGATCCATTAATAGGTAATATGGTAGTTGTTGGGCTCTAAAGATGTCCTAAAAACAACCTCTATGCATCAACCAAAGGTAGGCATTGGCACAATCATTTTAATTGTTGCCTACGTAGGTTCTTACCTTCCGTTTTCAATACCTCATCCTCCAGAGACGCAACACCTGTAAAGGAAAAACAATCGTAAAGGGAACAACAAATTTTCTATTCAAATGAACAACACTTCCTGCAAAGGGAAAAACACTCGTAACAAGGGAGCGACATTCGTTACATTGGGCCGAACTGTTGAATTAATTGTATTGTAGTACTTGCCCAACTATCTAATTTGTCAATCTGAAGTTCATAAACTTATGAAGCACACGCAAAGTATATGCAGGATTGAAGCAAGACTAATCTAATATAATGTTTAAGCTACAACTGAAATTGAATCATTAATCTAATGCAGAGAATTGAAACACACGACTTGGAATTGAATTGCTACAACACACGACTGAAATGAAATTGCGTAAATGAAATTAATTTGGAATGGAGAACTACATGAAGGAAAAACAAATACAACATGTGAAGAGTTGAATGACACAACAACATATGTGAGATCACACCAATGAAGCAATCTTACATTACAATAATCAAATCAATCTTCATAATAGAATAATGAAAGCATGGAAACCAAAACTATGAATCAAAGCTAAGAATCCCTTTCTCTTCCAAATCCTAAGGACTACTCAATGACTACTGATTGACTACCAAATTATTCCTCAATTATTACTACTTACCCCCTCATGAAGAGAGAGCACTCTCTTTTATACATGAGAGCCTTGAAGATAATATAACCATCTCATAATTACAGATCCACTTTTATCTCAACCTATTTCCCATTATTAAAAAATATAATCCCTTCAAATCCTCACACACATCTCTCATATATCTTGGATAAGATATGCCAACCAAATATCCATGATCTTGTCCTTGGAATAGGCTTGAATTATATCCTTAAATATTGAAATGGTGGAGGAAGTATTCAAGAAGTCCTTTTGAATTAATCCTTCACATATTCCTATGCATTACAAAGCTCACACATTTTTGAGATATATATGAAAACATGTCGATTTTCTAATATTTAATCACAAA
This sequence comes from Picea glauca, assembly GCA_000966675.3. Taxonomy (NCBI): domain Eukaryota; kingdom Viridiplantae; phylum Streptophyta; class Pinopsida; order Pinales; family Pinaceae; genus Picea; species Picea glauca. The sequence goes on along the minus strand of JZKD02S2111398.1, from coordinate 35,333 downwards.
TTCCCTTTTAATACTAAAATGAATAAAGTGGAGAATAATAAGGTGAAACCCAAATATATTTATGAAAAGGATATCATGAAAGGGTATTGGGCGATGAAATGTGAAGAATGATGAAGGGAAAGGTGGATGAAAATATGACATTTGTTAGCCCCAACATACCCCCCAACTGAACTTGTTACATGTCCGCATGCAACTATGCATGGATCTTCTCAAGAAATTTTGGCATCTGAATATTGGCTTTGAGTGATGATGATGAATGTTTCCAGGATGGGATTTACATGAGTAACAACTGACATTTTCTTATGGTTGGTTCTTGTGTGACAACCATGAATATAAATAATGTTGGTTCTTGTGTTAATGAC
>JZKD02S2111387.1:0-11772 GCA_000966675.3 Picea glauca | reverse complement strand
GGAAGTCCTGCCTAGATGTCGATTTCCACGTAAATCCTCGCCATTCTTCTGTCTAAAGCAGCTAGAGAGTTTAAATCCACCCTTAGAAAACGCCCTAAGGAGGCCCCAATAAGTTCGAGCGCTTGTTGGTTCCAGAGTTGAAGAGGGAGACCTGGTAGAAGGACCCAGACATGCCGATGACTGAAGAACTCAGTAGAAGGATTGAATCCAAGCCTCCATCTTTTGAGCATAAGGCTTCCCCCATTGAATGGCCAGAAACTATCCAGAATAAGGGTCGAATCCTCTGGTTTTCTGAAGATAAAACCAAGTCAGCCTTGTTGAAGCAAGTGAATCTTAGGAAGGTATCCAAGGATCGGTTTCCAGTGGTTTTTAATCCAAACATCAAAGTTCTGCTTACATTTCTCCTTGTAAGCTAGCCTCCCAACTAAGGCACACAGGGCCAGGTTGCAAGCTTCTGAAAGTCCTACATCCATGCCAAGAATGAGCTTGGGATGTCTTTGTTTAGGCTTCCAAACTCATTGCAGATGCTTATGGATGCCTTTTTTTTGAGAGGTAGGGCTTAGCAGTGGGTGCCTCACCTCAAGTCCACTTCCAAGTTGTTTGATCCCTTCAAAGATATGCTTCTGATTACCTGGAAGACTATCCCCTTCACAAGTCTGTGAAGTCTCGACAATGACTGGAGAAACAGACTGAGTGTTCGGATGTGCAACAGAACGAGCACTTTCAAAATTAGTCTGTGAAGTCTCGACAATGATTGGAGAAACAGACTGAGTTGTCGACTGTGCAACAGAAGATGGAAAGGTGGGACTAGGGCTCAAACACACAGGTGCGACAGGCCTTCTAGAAGTCCGGAAATGGTTGTAGAAAAGATCATCTATCGAGGCTAGTAGAGCCAGATGGTCCCATGGGTCTCCCATGCTCCTAGGAGAAGGGTCCAAGCTATTTGGCACACTTAAGAAGCTTCTAAAGAAAACAAAATAGGGACTAGAGGAGGAGAGAAACAAAAGGACTTTTGGAGCAGTCAGAGAGGAGAGGTGAAAGCATCAGGGGTCCCCCATCCTGACTGGAAGGTTAGTGAGAGCCGAAAAGAGTGAAAGTGGAGAAGAGTGCTCCAGTAACCTCAGAGGGATAGTCATAGAGCTTCCGAAAGGGGCCAAGTAGAAAAAAACAAAGATCTAGGAAACAGGAAAAAACTGAGCAAAAGTCAGATCTAAAACCAAGACAACTCGGGGAAGCATGAGGGTAGCCCAAAGGGATTGTTGGGGGGGAAATCTAGGTCACCGCAGGAGCAGAAATGCACCGTATCCAAGACGACGGTCGGAGACGATAAAAGCAGCAAACAAAACAGAGTCAGTCCATCCAAGTGAAACTAAATCTCTCAACGGTTGCAGAATAAGGACCTACACCCAGACCGATGCAAGGGAAGCTTTTAGAGTCGTCAATGGCACTGTAGGTGCCAAGCATAGTCTCGTCTATCCTAGAACCTAAAACCTTCAGTGAAGACCAGATTCAAATTTCTGCAATCGCCCGCCATCTCCATTTTGAACGTGCTTTTCACAACAAATCTAAGTGCTTTTCACGATAGATACTTAATTTTTACTTGTTGAGTTACTAGATAGATTTTCGGATTTAGAGTGATACGTTTAAGAATCTCTTGATGACTTAAATTGTATTTGTGTAGGTAATGTGTTAATCATTTAATGATTTGATGTTGGAAATAGTGGTGTGGATTGTAAAGTTTATGTGTGATTATCGTAATGAATGTTTATGTTATTGTTTGGTTCTATATAAAGGCTTAATTTTGCTTACTCTTGATGATTAGAGGTAGGTGGTCGCTACATTATGAGAGTAACAGTTCTTGAAGAAAATAAATTGAAGCTATCAAGAGATTTAGAATGGGATTGGAGGATGAAAAGTAGGGTTGTCTAACTAGAGTTAGGATATCACAATACAAAATATTTTCATAACATATCTAATCATAGGAAAATTATTAATACAATTTGGGAAATGACAAATGCATAAGGAAAACAACCAAAGAATTTTCAAGGGTTAGTTAAGATGATGGCTAGACATTTTGGAAAATGTCTGCACAAAGCCAAACATGGTGAATATTGTAGAAATAGTCAAAAAATATTCTTATTTCCCCAAGCTTGTTATGGAAGAAGACAACCTTGAGATGTATGAGAAGATAAATAAAGAAGACGTCTTGAGTCTTTTGTCTACATTTCAGAAAGGTGGGATTCTTCGCCTAAATGGGTGGACAAATGAGTATATGGGATTGTTTGAAGTTTTCAGCGAGGACTTGCTTCGAGTGGTGGAAAAGGTTAGGCTCCTAGGTAGTGTTCTTGGCTCTTTCAATTCTACATTCATTTCCCTTATTGCTAAGGTTGATCGACCTGAGACAATTGATTATTTTACGCCTATTGATTTATGTAAATGTATCTATACTAGCACAGCCACAAATTCGTGGCTGGTGAATGCCGAAAGGTGTCACCAGCCGTGAGTCGGACACGGCAAGTACTAGCCATGAATTAGGATTGAATCTCTTTGTCGTGGAAAATTGAAAACCCTCCTGCGGGGTATCAGGAACCTCCTTCTCTCCTTCCATCATCTGCACTACCGCTCTCATCGAAGGTCTGTTATGGGAATATTTTTGGATGCAGAGAAAACCGATCTACAATAATCTAATAGCTTGTTTTCCATCTTGTTTTCCATCGAAATCATCATCACCTAAAAGTCTCGAATCGATCACCTCCAATTCTCTGCCAACAACAGCCATGGAGACCACCCAAGCAGGGAAATAACACTTATTGGAATCATCCTGCAATCAAATCAACGCATTATTAATAGCACGAATAACAAAGGGAAATTTTCATGCATGAACAATTCATTGCGAAGGCGTGAGCGGACAGCCAAAAAAAATGAAAGTGCGGACAGCCAGTAAATGAAATCGCACGGACAGAAAAGTTGAAAGCTAGAAAATGAAACAACCAGAAAATGAAATGGACCGAACCAGAAAATGAAATGGACCGAACCGACAGAAAACAAAACGTGCATGAGGAAATCCAAATTTGGTAATCTTAAATTTTAATCATTCAAACGTGGCAATCATAGAGTGCTACTGTAATTTCTTAATATAATTAGGTAAATGTTAAAAAGTAAACAGGTTAACGGATGCATTCAAAAATACAAGGAAGTTATGAAGAGTAAATCACATTCATTTATTTGGGAGGACGACTAAGAATATGCTAGCATCTTCAATTGTTATCCATCGGATTAGAATTTTAGATTAAAAGGTGATTAATTGTGCCCATTGCCAATAGGTATACGCCTTTCGGCGTAAATATAGTATCAAATATTCTGGTAGTTACATTGAAGAAATTGTTGTCCAAAATTATTTCACTTGAACATGTTGGTGCCCAAGTTTATTATTGTCCACCATATTTGACTTATAAGTCAATCATTGAATGCATGTGGTGGTTGGTGAGAAATTTCTACCTCACATAGTTATAGAGGCATGCACTTGGGTACAATCATTATGGGAAATCCCAAGAGTCCTCTAGCCTCATATGAATTCATTCCTCATCCTCCTAGGAATTCACTCCCCCTCCATTATAATGGATACTCTTGATATTCTCACCATTCATTTCACTCATGATAGATTACCTTTGTTATGGGGAGGCACCACTAAATTTCTAAATGTTGAAACCCTCATGTTTAGACTGAGATACAACCCTTAAAAACACAAAATCAGCAATGGGAGGGTAATCCATAGACTTGGGAAGATAGATGGATCATCATAAACGAGCATAGAGGTTGGGTTGTTTATGAAATCTACATTTACCTTGTTAATTATTTCTCATTGGTAATTTGGATCTTGAGGGATAAGATCCAAAAGGCTTGAATTCCAAAAGAAGTGGAGAGAAAACATTCAATTATGCCATGAAATGAATCACAAGAACATTGATGAAAATACATGAACTGAATACACTACAAAAATATGAGAAAGAGAGAGAGTTGGAGAAGAAGGATTCCATTAAGAAAAACCATTACGTGTAATGAGGACAAAGTTGGGACCTCTCGTTCCCGGCCCTCACTCTCCTTCTATTGCCTTCTTATAAGGTGTCTTGTTGATGAAGTCAATTTTGATTAGGATTGACTCTATAAATTACATATCTATCAAGTTCCCTTTTACATAAAAATATGACTTTATGACTTACACATCCGAACCTAGACTATAAGCCCCCCCAAGATTCAGATCAGTTTTCCACCCTTAGAAAATGATGGTCCCCATCTATTATAGTGTCAATTTCCACCATTGAAGCATTGATGATTTTATTGGCATCGTCCCTATCCTACTTGCAAACAATTTTTCCCCATACCTCCTTTGGATCTTCTAAAAAACAATTTTTGGAACTTGTATTTCCCTAACATTTATGCAACATGCATATACGCAGGTTTCCCAGAGGAAAATCGCATACATGTCATTAAATGCTAAAAAAAATTGCATAATTGCAAGTTGAGTTACAGTTTTGGTTAGTTTCCTAACTCCTTTTACTCGTACTCGATCGTCTCTAACTAACTAGAGATGACTTAAATAGAGAATGAATCCAAGGAGAAAGGTAATGAATGAATGCATATGTAAGAAAACTAATGTTGGCTAACCCCCGCCATGTTTGAAAGCCCCTGAAAATCCCTTGTTTTATTGGTTCCCAAACCTGGAAAACCTTGTTTCCAGTTATCCATGAACACTGCATTATCTGACTAAGAAACCTTCAAAGGTTCTCTTTGAGGTTGTTGGTGTATTAGAGGTTGAGATCCACTGTATTGCACAAGCTTGGGTGGAGGGACCTAGGGTCCTTTCAACAAAGCAGTGTCACGAGAGATAAGGTAATTCATTAGCCTTCAAAATGTTGATTTTAATAAGATGTTCATTCCTTCGAAATGTTGTGTTCTTAATGCTCAATTCATGGTTGTTGAATATTTTTTGTTTAGAACATTGATTACAGTTATTTTCTTTCATATTTGATCGAGCTAACAAGTTAGTTATCAGTATAACTACTTTTTCTTGTAGACGTGTATGCATAAGCTTTGCAGGTTTCAAAAGAATCAATCGAGGAGTAGTGAGGGGACTTCAGATTTTGGAAATACATCAAATGTAGGACCACAAGTTCATCCTTATCTCTTTTATGAAAGTTCGTTATTTCAATTAAATTAGTTATGGAATCTTTGTTGCTTAATGTTATTAGAATTTGCTTGACTTTTTACGGTTATTCATTTGTTTCAGCCACCCCACAATTATAGGGGACTTTCCCCATAAACAGAATTGGCGACCATAATGGGGATTTTGTCTCTTGTGTGGGTTAGTATAGGGTACTTGCATAGATTTTCTTTGGTTTTCTTAATTGCTTCTTGATTTTATTGTTGAGTTCAATCTTTTATAACCTAAGCCTTAATTTTTAGTCCTTGAGTTCAGTCTTTTTCTTTCCTTTTATGGAAATTTTGGATGTTGTACGCGTTGTTCTTCAATAATATTAGTGTACATACATGGGTTGTAAGATGGAAGGGCGTGTACATGCACTTATTTCCTAGTGACAGGTGCATACAAGTCTTATAAATAGGTGTTTTGGCCTTTTTTCTTGGTCAAGGTCTTATCTTGGTCTTTGAGGGTCCTCCTGGGATTTCTTGGTTTCTGTTTGTGTCCTTAGCAGTCTCAAAAGTCAATCTTGGTTTATAAAACTAAAAGAAAAACAAGGTTATATGATGCTTATATGCTTGTGAGTCACTATTGGATTTGTTTTTTGTTTTCTATTATATTTTGGCTTTCTTTCGATCTCTCTGTTGCATTTTGTTTCAAGATTTAGATCTAGCTTTTCCAAGTTTTTCAAAGTGTATACGCTCTTTCCTTTGACAACAAAAGCGTACATATGATTCTTTTATAAAGGAAAAGTATGTACAACTACGTAAGTGTTTTTTGGAAATATGGGTCATATATGCACCCTATAGAAGGTTAAGGTGCATACATACACTCCCTATAGAAGGAAAAGGGGCATAAATAACCTCATATATGCTCCCTACATTGATAAAATTCATATATGCGTCCCAGAAAGTGACTTTTTTGCTTGTTTTTCATCCTTTTTCAAGCCCTATTTTGGTTTTTTGTGGGTCTTTTTTGGGGATTTTATTCCTGAAACTTTTTTTTGGATATAGAGGTTCAATATAATGAGTCTTTTTGTTTTATTCCTTGGATTGCATAACTATAAGATTATTTTTGCTCTCATTGTCTCGGTTTCATGGTCATTGTTGCGGTCATTTCTAAAACTTGAGTTTGTATTTGAGTTCGATGCTTTTCTTTTATTCTTTCCTTGGATTTTTCAAACATAAAAAGACAAAATTTCTTTCTTTTAGCACATTTTGTTAGTTTTTTGCTTGAGTAGAAAGAAGAAGAAAAAAAAACCTAGTTTGTTGCTTGTTAGGTCTATTTCTATATGTTGCATTGTTTTGCTTCATATTTGAAAAAGAAAAAGATATTAACATACGATTTTGTTTTCTTCTCATATTGAAAAGCATTTCAAAAGAACAAAGAACATCATTTTTCTTGCTTCTTTTTCTTTTCTCAAAAGGTTTCATTGTGCATTTTGCATCAGAAAGAGAAAAGATTGCATTTCAAGGTTTGAAAGATTGTTCATGAATTTTGTTTTCTTGAAACTCTTTTTCATTGTAGAATAAGGTTTGAAATATTTTTCATGATATAGGGTTTATTCCTTGGATTGCATAACTATAAGACTAGTTTTTCTCTCATTGTTTCGGTTTCATGGTCATTGTTGCGGTCATTTCTAAAACTTGAGTTTGTATTTGAGTTCGATGCTTTTATTTTATGCTTTCCATGAATTTTTCAAACATAAAAAACCAAAATTTATTTCTGTTAGCACCTTTTGTTAGTTTTTTCTTGAGTAGAAGAAAAAAAAAAAAAAAACCTAGTTTGTTGCTAGTTAGGTCTATTTCTCTCTGTTGCATTGTTTTGCTTCATATTTGAAAAAGAAAAAGATATTAACATAGGATTTTGTTTTCTTCTCATCTTGAAAAGAATTTCAAAAAAACAAACAACATCATTTTTCTTGATTCTTTTGTTTTTTCTCAAAAAGGTTGCATAGTGCATTTTGCATCAGAAAGAGAAAAGATTGAATTTCAAGGTTTGAAAGATTGTTCATGAATTTTGTTTTCTTGAAACTCTTTTTCATTGTAGAATAAGTGTAAATCTTTATTTTCCAATGTTCTTATAAGTTTCATTTTTCAAGAGTCTCAAACAACATCAGTTGCACTTCCATACCCTTTGAGTAAAGAATCACCACTAAAAATGAATACTAAACTTAAAATTTACTAAACTTTTTTCCAGGGTTCATCAACAAGTTTAGGGTTAGGGCCTTGGATTAGGATTGGAAATATAACTCTCCCAGGCCGGTTTTTGGCCCTTGACCAAGTTTTGGGATATCCTTGGTCAATTTTGACCTATTTTGGGACTTTGACAGCATGTCGAAGACGGAGCGCAAGATGAAGCAGAGATCGCGGGATCTCGACCCCTTTTTGAGTCCTTTTGGGGATTTGGGAATATGTAATGGGTATGGGATGTCGGACCATGGGTTTACCCATGTTTAGGCCTATTTTTGTAAAGTATAAATAAGTATCTAGATCATATAAGTAGAGAGGCCGATAAGTTAAGTGCAAGTATGGTTTGTAGATGCTCTATGCTTATTGTGAGAAACTAGTAGAGCTAAGTGAAAGTGGTTGTAACAGACTATGAAAGGATTTGTGCTAGACCTAGCTCGGGGAAGGAGGATCTGGCAAGGTGCGCGCAGATCTCCTGTCCTATGCGGAGTAGGGTTTTTGTGGCTTTGTGCATATAGATGACTGATTGAAGCTAATAAAGAAGAAGAGTTGGTGGACATAGCCCCAGGGTGGGGTGAACCACGTAAATACTGTGTTATTCTGCTCTGTGAGATGTTCTGATGTATTTATGTGTTATTTTCTAAGTGCTTGATATAGATATATAGATAGATATGTTTATGCTTTGTGCTTATGATGAATATGGATATTAGATCTGATATAGGTGAATGTGCTTAGTGCTTGAATCTACCATATCTGATCCATTTATTTATGCTAAGTGATTAGATACATTAGATCTAGGTGAATGTTGTGATGCTTTGTTTTATCAACGAAGTATATATTGGGTAACTAATGATGAACTAATGGTGCTAAGTGCTCTATGAAGTATTATAATCACATATCTATTTCCCAGCTAAGGTTGCAGAGACCTGAGTCATGCAACCACCCCTGCCTCTACCTCGGGTGAGACTTCATCTACTTTGCAGGTGTTGCCGAAAGGGCCAGTAGTTAGGGTTTTGTTGGTGCATTGTTGTAGCATTGAACCCTCGGTCTGCCCCTATGCCAACAAATGGTTTCGTTGTCGGGATCTGAAACTATGAATGTTGGGAACTGAGGAAGAAGAATCTTTGTGCAAATATCTGACCTAACATTGTGAAAGCTCTGTGCGTACATCTGTTGCTCTAGTGCGCAGTACTCTACTTAGTTTGACAAGATATATGCTAAGGAAAAGAATTCTGATCTGAAGAAAAGAGGTAAGATCTGAAAGCTTTGTGCTCTGATAAAGGTAAGAATATTGAAAATTTCTAGATCTGAAATCTTTGTGCTCTGATAAAGGTAAGAATATTGAAAAGTTCTAGATCTGAAATATTTGTGCTCTGTAGAAGTAAGATAAGTGGAAATTTTTGTTTCAACGGTATGGATCTAGGTATGTTTGATATATTCTGTCCTAGCATGAAAACTAGGGTATTGATAGATGAAAGAAGATTTGATATGAGTAGATCTGATAAAAATAGTGAAAAATATGTTATACCTATGCATAGAAAGAATGTTTGGACTAATAAGTGTATGCAGGACCCTAGAAAGAAATGTTTGTAGGTTAGCTACCATGATCCTAGCGTGCAATGTAGGAAAGGATGGGGATCATTTAAAAGAAAGAGAGGATTAACCCTCTGTTACAGTTGCAGAAAACTAGGACATCTTGCTAAGGAATGCCCTGGGAGAACACCCAGTTGTCTTTGTTGCAAATCTATGGACCATGAAGTATTGGATTGTCCTAGACTGATTGCTAAGCTTGAAGAAATGAACTTGAGACAAGAAAAACCTAAGGAAGATCCAAAAACTAAGATTATGACAGAATCCCAGAAAGAATCAGAAAAAGTATTGCTACAGATGAAAGAAACCTTGAATGACCACCGACATGTCAGATTATCAGAGATCTTTAAAGAAAAATAATGCCTTGAAGCAAGAATAGGAGACTTCGATATTGATTGTGTTCTAGATGAGGAAACACAGGTGAATATTATGATAGAGAGAACTTGGGAAGCTATAGGGAGGCCTGTTATGATTCCTTCATTAGGAGGAATAGGAATATTCAAAGCAAAGTTGATAAACCTATGTGGAAAGCTCACTCGGATACCTATGAATGCCAATGGAACTTTGACAGAGGAAGATTTTGATATTATTAAATTTATTGATAACAGTGCCCCATTTACCATGCTACTAGGAAAACCTTGGATTGAAAGAGATCAGTCCATAAGGCAAGAAGAAGAAGAAGTTTTAGAACAGCAAAAGCAAGAGTTAAAAGAATTCATGACTAGAAGGATCACACACTTGATTGAAGAATAGATCGAAGCTATTTAACACCGAAGACCCAGATGTCGAAGTTGCAAGAGCACTAGAAGACCCACATAAGATTGAAGTACCCATTCCCAATAAAGAAGAAGGATCACCCTTGAATCTTAGGAAAGAATCTCAACAATGCAAAGTACCTATGCCACAAGAAGATAAGAATCAGAACGGAAAAAGGCATACCAAGACGAAGCTCACAGGGAAGAAGGCTAGAAAGCTAAGTAAGAAGAGAGCTAAGATCGACAAGTTGTAGAAGGTTCCAAAGGAAACCTCGCAAAAGGGAAATTTGCAAAATTGGAGCTTCGTCGGGATATCAAAACAGCAACACATGGCACTTCACCATGGAAAAGAAATATAGTCGTTGGGGACATTATAATTGTTAGACCAATGCTCTGAATGGGTAGAAAGACATTTATGGATAGATAGCTCGCCATCCAACCGTTGGGACCGCGCCATAATGGACAGAACAGAGTTAATGAAGGCTTCATACCCATTGCAAGCGACCTGTTGCCGAGTTACCTATTTATCCCATCGTTCCATGCACCGAGAACACTTTTTCCAACTGAGAATTTGAGCCCACAGACTAAGTTGATTTTGAAAAATGATCATCGCGCTCTTTCTCTCTATCCCGTTACTGTGTCTAAGTTACTCCCTGAACCCGAGATTGTTAACCTCAAGTGTGTATGTCGAACAAGTTGAGCGTTGAAGAGAAAGTTGTTGAATAAGTTCTAATCAACCTCATGACTGAAAGAATCATGTCGATGTCTACAGGTGTACAAGCATCATCGATGAGAGGACTGTCAGCCTCTCTTTCCACTGCTCGCAAAGCCGGACCATCCCGACCGTCAAATGAAAAGCGAACCAAGCACATGGATGATCTAGCGAATGCCAATTTGATCCCGACCATATTACCCTCCTATATTCCACATCTGAGCGGAGCAGTAAATTGAGATAGCGTGCCCAAAGATTTTGAATACACCCTCGTTATGGCATACCTCCCGAAGCGGATACGCACGGTTTGAGTAGACCAAGATAAGATTGTAGCGTTGAAGTTTAGTGACTTCAACCTTGGAGATCGCAAAGTCTATAACATGCTCGCCCCACATAAGTACCTGACCAAAACTAAGGGGAATAATTCAAAGCTAATCCCCCAGTCGTGAACTATGAACCTCGCGCAGTCCACCCTGTTGAACGTCATGAAAATTCCTCACTTCGGAAGACACCAGGAGGTGAATGCATGTGTCAAGTTGTTGCTTTCTTGTTACGATGGTGGCTATTTGTGGCTAAAACATCGTATAACAGTTGATATGACGTTGATCAATCGGATGATAGGATTGAGTATGCAAGGACCTGATCCACAAGAGTTTTACCCCAGAAAATCCATGGATCGCGCTCTAGCATAGAAGATCAAGGACACTTATTGTTGGGTATGTGTTATATTCTTTACATGTGTGTGTGTGTGTCAAATACGACAATTGCGTCTGACGATCCCTTCACCTAGAGCTCTGTCGTGTGCATTGGGCGCTTTCCTAGGGGGGTCCCAGGGGGGGTAGGTATGCCCCCCCTGGTTGCGTGCAACGGGTGGTAGCTCGGGGCTGACAGGGTTCGGGGCTACGCCCCGAAAAAAAAATTTGGGCGATTTTTGCTATTTTTATCAGATTTGTAAATTAATCCTGGATTAAGGGATTAGGGTTTTAGTATCTACGGAATACCTAAAAACATTGTATATATTGTATGGAAAATGGTGAAATTCGATATAATGAAAATAAGAAAGGTTTTCCCGGTTGAGGGTTTCCGGTGTAAAATCTGTGTACTCTGTGTATGAGCCATTGATTAATTTTTGTATTGCTTAAGAATCTATATGCATTTATTTACTTCGCAGGTTTAAAACTTACATGTGGTATCAGAGCTCGTTTTTGGCTTCGGAGGGACGCCTTTGTTGCTGAGGGTTTGGCTCGGTCTTGATAGATCAAGTTTATCTTGGGTCTGTGATAAACCTGGGTTTAGTGGGAGCTTTTGTAGTGGAGATTCGAGTAAAGA
>JZKD02S2111376.1:18105-47361 GCA_000966675.3 Picea glauca | reverse complement strand
TGACATCAACCAATGACATCAATCAAACCAAACCATTTACATCAATGACATATGATCCAACAATCTCCCAAGTAATCAAACCATTGGCATCAATGACAACATGATCCAACACCTTCTCTCCAGAGACCGTAGGATTTCTTTCTTATTCAACTCCAATATCAGTAAGAATGGAACTATTACACCCATCACTAATATTTATTCCTTTCATATTATACAGAGTTCCAAACCGAACTCCCTTCAGCAACACCATTTCTCCTCGAACCATCCTGAAGGTTTCCTTTTCAAATATTGTTTTTACCCCTACATCATCCATTTTTCTTACATAAATCAAATTTCTAGTCAAACCTAGGATGTGCAGAACACCAGGTAGTTTTCTAATCCTTCCATATATGAGCATCAACTTGACTTTTCCTCATCCTATGATTATGGTTTTCGAGTCATCACTTAAGAAAACATTACCCCCATCATACCTTTCATATTCACTAAACCACTCCCTGTGGGGAGTCATATGAAAGGATGCACCTGAGTCAATCAACCATGCCTCATGATTTGCATGTGTACTTAAAGAATACAAGTACACATCCCCTCCTTCCTCCTCAGAGGTCTTTTCTTCTATAGAAGGAGCTTCTTCATATCCCTTATTTTTCTCAATTTTGGATCTATATTGCTTCCTATAGTGTCCTTCTTTTCCACATCTCCAACATACCTTTACAAACTTTCCAGGAGATTTAGATATACCCTTATACTTAGATATCCCACTTGAGGACTTAGATCTATTATTTTCCTGGGATCGTCCTCTTGCAACTAATGTATATGTTTTATGTCCTTCCATGTTTTTCCATCTCATCTCCTCTGACAAGGATGAGACCACTTCATAAAACTTCAAGGAAGTTTCATTACTACCTATGGACAAAACCAAACTATCCCATTAGTCTGGTAAAGAGCACAGTAAACTAATACACTTATCTTCATCTGAAATGTTAATCTCAATCGATACTAACTAGCTTACCACAGTATTGAAGGTGTTCAAATCCTCTGCCACCGAGTCTCCATCTCTCGTCCTCATGTTATACATCTTCTTTATCAAGAATAGTTTATTTACTACGGACTTAGACTGATAAAACTTCCCCAACTTATCCCATAAATATTTGGTTGTATCTTCCTCTGACACATTCAATAATATTGAATCTGAGAGACACAATCAGATTGTGCTCTTCATCTTCTAATCCAACTTTTTTCAGTCATCTGTTAAAGTTCATGTAGGTGCAGTACATGGATCCACCATGATCCACCGATATCTATCCACTAACAGATATTCCATCTTGAGCTTCCACAACTCAAAAAATTTCCCTTTAAAGTTCTTGATATCCATTTACAAACTGCTCAGCATTTCTTTTCGCCTAAAAAATAAATACCAATGATCTCCCACTGTAACAAGGCTTATCATAGTCCCGATCCAAACCCTTGAACACAAATGTGTCCCCTTAAAGAAAACCTCTCTCTAATACCAAATGTAGATTTTAACCTTGTACAATATTTTACTACAAATAGATTTTCAATAAAAGAACAAAAAATATATAATGGAAAATACACACATTACACAAATATTTTTCCCCTGGAAATGCAAACCGGGAAAACCAGCATATTCTATATTCATTCATAGTGATACATTTTTTATAATACAATATACATATAGGATCCAGCATCATCCAAAACCCTAACCCGATGACCTGGATTAGTCAAAAACCCTAATTCCTTAACCGAAAATAGAAAACCATGTGCTGAAAAATCGCCCAACAATGGACACAAAAATCGAGGTGACACTAAAAATGAGGAAAAATGTGACATTTTCCTGAGGTAAAAAACATTTCTCAAGGGCGCTTCCCTCGAACCCCCATGAAAGGGGGCCTACAGGCCCCCTCTCAACCCCCCCTACGTGCCAGACGCAATGTAGCAGACACTAGAGTTAGTTGTGCAAAGAATATAACACATACCCAAAAAAAAAGTCTACAACTTGATATTTTTTAAGGGAAAAGACATATTCAATAACTCAATCATGAATTATATTTTTGATGAAGTGCATATGTAGTGCGATGGTGTTTGATGTGCTGATGTTGAAATGGATCTCTAGCAAGCTTTATCATAGTCGTAATGACGCACCAGAGGGTGGTTTGATGTTGTTGTTGGAATCCAAACTCTAAAAGGACTCGTCAAAGCCACAAGACTTCTTGACTTGCATTAATTACTCCTCGGTACTCTGTTTCTGGTGAAGAAAGGGCAAGATATTTTTTCTTCTTATAATCCCAAGTGATAGGTCTAGAACCAAGGCTAAAAACATAACTTGTAGTAGACTTTCGATCATCAAGGTTGTCGACCCAATCCAAATCATTGAAACAAACCAACAAAGGAGTCCCCCTTGAACAGTAATGTATCCTAAATTGAATTGTACCTTGGACATATCAAAGTATCCTTTTAGTTGTTTTCCAATGGCTTTCATGGGGTGTTTTCATATACTGGGAAACAAAACTGACAGAAAAGGAAATATTGGGATGGGTTTCATTCAAATATAAAGGGCTAACAACTAACTGAACGTACAAGGTGGCATCAACTTCAAGAGAAGTACACATGGTAGCAAGTTTGACTCCAAACTAGAAGGGAGTAAGGGATATTTTATAATCATCCATGTGAAAGCAGCGAAGAAGGTCATAAGCATACTTAGAATAGAAAAGAAAAATTCCTTCATTGGTTTGCAATACTTGGAGGCCAAGGAAATAATGCATATAGCCTAAGTATACCATTTCAAATTTATTTTTGAAGGCTAGACTTCACATGGGTTAAAAGTTTAGGGTCACTACAAATGAGGATACGATCATAAACATAAAGAACAAGAATTATGAGATGGATTCCTACTTTATTGGTATATACACTAGGATTTGAATGACATCTAGAAAAGACAGTGTCAAGAAGAAAGTTTTCCATTTTGGCACATGCTTGAGGAGATTTCTTAAGACTGTTAAAATATTTCTTAAGGCAGAAAACAAGGATGGAGTCATTTTGGACATAGCCGAGAGGTTGTTCCATGTATATTTTTTTCTTGTAAATCCCCATGAAAGAAGGTAGATTTAGCATCCATCTAATGGACCTCCCACTGATGTGAGGCAGCAAGGGATAGAACAAGGTGGATGGAATCGTTTTGGCTATGGGGGAAAAGGATTCATTATAGTCGACGCCTTCAAATTGAGACAACCCTTTGGAAACTAATTTGGCCTTGTGTCTTTCAACACTTCCATTTGATGCATTCTTGTTTATGTACACCCATTTACATCTGACAAGTTTTCTTCCTTTTATAAGAGGTGCAAGATCCCAAGTATCATTCACCATTAAAGAGTGATACTCTTCATTCATTATTGTGTCCCAATATGGATGACCTGAAGCTTCTGCAAATTTTTTTGGATGATGAGTCTCTGAAACTTGAGACAAAATAGAAGAGGCTCATTGGCTCTGTGAACATGTCTGGCATTGATATAAAGGATTGCCAACAATATCATCAATTGCTTCTCGTGTTGAACAGACTCATTTAGGAAGAGGTGGTGTTGGTGTAGGTTCATGTTCAATGGAATCATCTGGAGGAAGGTGTGCAGGTGGAGGAGGATTTTCTTCCTCATTTCCATCATATGAAGAAGAAGAAACTAGAATCGGAACAAAAGATGGCACAAACATTGAAGATGAATCACATGCCAAATTAAGCTCATAGGACAAGATATTTTCATCAAATTTAACATCTCTTATAATAATGATTTCATTGGAATGAGGTTGAATAAGTATGTAACCTTTGAAATCCTCAAAATATCAACAAAAATACACTTCTCACTTTTAGGCTATAAAGATTTCCTTTTGTCATCAAGAATGTGAGCCCATGCTACACTGTCAAATACACAGAAGTGAATTACATATGGATTAATTTTTTCCCATGCTTCTTCCAGTGTTATATTTTTAAGATCCTTTGTGGGAGTGTGATTTACTATGTAATTTTCACAATTAATGGTTGCCACCCAATAATGAAGACTCGATCCTTTAGATTGGATCATACAAATAGCCATTTATTTTAATTTTTTATTCTTTCTTTAAACAACAACATTTTTTTGTGGTGTATATGGAATATTATGTTGCATATGAATTCCTTGTGCAGTGCAGTAACTTGTAAATTTATTATTCACATGTTTTCCTCCATTATCTTTTATTAACCTTTAAATTTGATGTCCATATCATTTTTCTAAAAAGGCCTTATAGGCCAAAAACTTGTTGTTGGCCCTTGGCTAGGGAAGGAAGCAAAGATCAAGGAAGAAGAGGTAAAATGTGAACTTGGTGGAAGACACAGTGACTGTCATTGGGTCGAAGTGAGAAAAAGAGAAGAAAAGATGGAGTGAAGTGCAGAAACGAAAATTGTTGGACGAGGAGATCAAGGATGACAGATCAGAAAGGAAGAAGGATCGTGGACAAGTCAGCAAGTAGAAGAATCCACCGTTGGATGATTTGGAGCATCGTGTGAGAAGAAAGGAAAGACAGAATGGAAAAGCCCTGAAAATATGGGTCAAGTTGACCTAGGGTTTTAGAAACCTATTGTTTTGGTATCTAGGGTTTTGACACCTAGGTTTTGACCTAAGGCTGTCGGTGATTGATTGTAATGTATAAATAAATGTCACAAGGACCTAAGTTAGGTTGGTACTTTGTGGGGGTAATTTTGGTTGGTATGATACTATTGTTGATCTAACTGCATTGTGTTTGAGATATTATTGTATTGTGAGAGAGAAGATCCAAGTGAGAGAGCCTTCTGGTATTATAAGATCTTCAGCTAGGTGTGAACATCAACCCTACAGTTGGGTGCACAAGGAGGGAAGAGAAAGAGAGGAGAAGAAAGAATATATGCTAGCTAAGAGAACAGATAAGAACTATAAGATTTACCTTAATATATCATAATCACAGTTTTGTGTACATATCCCTAGAGAGAGGGTGAACCACGTATATCTTGTGTCGAATGTGTGATTGATGCTTTGATCTTTGTCATTGTTATATTGTTCTTGCATTGTTGTGGTAGATCAGATCTATAGTTGTGTGAAGTAGATCTGGTTGGATAAGTGATATATGTATGTTGTGTTATTCTATAGTAGATCCACTTGATATTCCCCTTGGTTGTAGACATGTATGTCCTGCAACCCCCTCATAGCTTCTTCAGGTGAGACTACATCTGCTTCGCAGGTGTTGCTGAAAGGGCCAGTATCTAGGGCTTTTTGGTGTGCTCTTGGATCCAAACCCTAGGTCTGCCCCTGTGCCAATAAATGGTTATGTTTTCAAGACAGGAATCTCCATGAGAGAATGTCAAGGTGGTTTCCATTGAAGAGATAGATTCAAAAGTGGATAGAGGATCAAGAGAAGGACTTCGTTGATGCCCAGAATAAGAACCCTAATATTATCATTAAGGATTGGCTAGAAATATATATCTTCACTGATGTACATGAGATATTGTTTGGAGGGATCCATCATGAGCTATCTAAGTGGCTAGCTAGATTAGTCGATACCTAGTTCGAGATTTGATATAGACTTCATGTGGTATGGACCTCGAAGTTGATCAAGAAGGTCAAGAAAGATGATAACACTTTATCATGAGAAGAATATCATTGGTTCAATAGCACCATTGGAGGGTACATCACAGAGTTTGTTGTTGACAGAGTAGAGTCGTACATCGAAGATGAAAGAAATTTCTTCAAGGGACCTAGAGAAAAAATTTTACATTTTCTGAAGTTGAGAATCAAGATGTTGTTCCATGAAAAGAACGTCTTGAAGATACAGTATATTGGTTGAATCTGAAAAAGATAATGTTCAAGAATTCAGACAGCGACAGTGACACAAAAGTTGGGTATACACGCAATAGAAGAGTATTCAGAGGGTTTCACCTTGAGAACTTGTTCAAGCAAAACTACGGAGAAGAGGGTTTCTACAGTGGAGAAGATGCAGATCTTCCAGATGAAGAACATTTGGAACCCACTAGAGTAGAGGAAGGGGAAGCTAAAGAACTTCATCGGGATGAGCCAAAAACCTCCTCGACTTAGGGTCGGAGGTCAATGTCATGATGAAGCAAACTTGGGAACTAATGGGAAAACTGAATCTGATCTACTCCCTTATCAAGCTTCGCATGGATAATTAGCAAGCTATCAGCCCATTTGGACAATTGGAACATGTCCATGTGGACATCGATGGAGTGAGGACCTTTGCGGATTTTGAGGTCATTGAAATTGTTGACGATAGTTTCCCTTACCCGGTGCTGTTAGGAATTGATTGGGCCTTCAATAATTCCACTATAGTTGATTTAAAGAAAAGGTGCATGAAATTTGAAAGAGATGGCCTTAGGGTCATTGCACTCTTAGATCCATATGAGGGTCAGTGATAGATGGAGCCCATCAGAGAAGAATACCATGAATACGAACTGAAAAACATCTACAAATTAACAGCTAGACAGTAGGATTATATCAATCCTACAACCGATGGGAATCTAATATGGAGAAGTGACAGTGCGTTCTCATCAAACTTGGAATAATCCCTAGAGAACTGGCATAACAATATGTATGAAGTATCCACCAGAAGATGTGCTAGATTAACCAGAGAAGTTCATTGGATTGACACAATAGTAAGTAACTTACCCACCTTTGATGGTCTCAATCCTTTAGAAGCCTTCCTATCAGACTTTGAAGCAAGTGTACCAACACAACAGAGGTTTTTGGCAATGGATGAGGCCTTGAAAGCCACACCGGCAAGATGGTGGGGGACCCACAAAAGAAATATCACAGATTGGGTACAATGCCGAACATTGATGACAGTGCGGTTCTCGGCACAAGAAGAAAGCTGCGAAGTAAGGTGCACAGGTCAATGTTTCCCAAAGTAAAATGTGAGAAGCTATGAAGAAGCCTAGACCGATTTCCCTCAAGAACAATGGGTGCACAAATTCATTAACACGCTAGACACTACACCTATCAACTGGTACCTTCAAGCAGAGTTGTGCCTCATCACTACAGACTAGGAAGGTATGATTCAGAATTTTGTAACCACCTTTTTATTTGAAAGTGAATATCCTTCAGTAGACCAAGCATTACATATTGTGAGATGGAAATTATTTGAAGAGGCATCTAGCTTTCCTTTGGAACAAGAAGAGGATGAATGGACTACGCCCCTCCAGAAACTGCAGAGTTGTTACAACATCAATGTTGATGAAGACAATGATCCGAGGAAGGTGAACATCACAAAGATTAAAGGAAAAAGAGATGTGGAAGGATCAGGAGTTGAACTACCATTTATTGGATAGACAATCAAGATTAAAAAAGTCAATATTGGAACATAGGAGACACTGAAGCTTACTAATATCAGAGATTATTGGGATTTTGCTACCATTGACAAGATTACAAAGTTGTTGCACGAATATCAGGACTTGTTTCCAACCAAATTCAAGGATATGAAGGGTATTAAAGGACCTATGGGAGAGATGAGGATACCTTTAAAACCAGATGCTAGACCAGTAAAGCAAAGACCCTACAGATTGAACCATAAATATAAGGAAAAAGTGAAGATTGGGCTTGACAGAATGTTGGAAGCAGGGATTATAGAACCCGTGGAAGAGTCGGAGTGGATCAGCCCTATGGTGGTGCGAGACAAGAAAATAGGAGAAATCAAGATCTACGTAGATATCAGGAAGTTGAACGATGCTTGTCTACATGACCCTTTTCCTACACCATTCACATATGAAGTGCTAGATAACGTGGGAGGCTAGGAGGTATATTCTTTTACAGATGGATTTTCAGGATACCATCAGATCCGCATTTCCAAGGAAGATCACCATAAGACCACGTTTTCCACATAATGGGGGTCCTATAAGTATACAGTAATGCCATTTCAATTGAAGAATGTTCCATCCATCTTTTCCAGGGTGGTGGTCGAAGCGTTCAAAGAATTTCTGCATAAATTTTTAGAAGCATATTTTGATGATTGGACTATGTTTAGTTTGTTGAAAAAACATATTGAATGTCTAAGGCTAATGTTGGACAAATGCAGGCAGTGTCAAATTTCTTTGAATCTGAATAAGTGTATCTTCTTCTCACCATTCAGAGTGATATTAGGTCATATTGTATGCAAGCAGGGCTTGTTGGTTGACCCATCTAAAATTGCAATTATAGTTGACTTACCACCACCCACCTCAGTCAAACAACTGCACACTATGCTAGGCCATCCTAGATATTACAGGAAATTAATCAAAGGGTATGCCCATATCACAACGCCAATGGAGAATCTTCTTAAGAAAAAGTGTCAGTTTATCTGGACAGAAGAATGCCAGAAGAGCCTCGACACACTGAAACAAAAGATGGTTACTGCACCCATCCTGGTTTTCCCAGATTGGAGCAAGGAGTTTCATGTGCATGTCGATGCGTCTATTATTTCCCTAGGAGTAGTATTAGCACAACCTAGAGAAGGGGATATCGACTAGCCATTAGCTTTTGCTAGCAGGAACCTATCTACAGCTGAAATTAATTACACCACTATTGATCCGGATTATCTTCGGCACGAAATGAGAGAAGAGATATAATAAAGAAATGCATAGAGATATCGTGTATATCCAATAATATAACAGAAATATATCAAAGAAACATAGAGATACAGTAATACACGATTTCTATTAATGAAATAAATGTGCAGGGACTGTAAAAATACAGAGTGAAAGACTCGCTAGAATGGTGGTAGCTTATCTCTGAGAAGAGATGTGACGGCTTGTTGACGGGCAAAATTGACTGTCCATCAACTGGAAGAGTGGGTCCGGTCCGGGGTTTTCTAAATAACCCAAGCCGTTTGGGATAACCCACCCTGACGGGTTTAGCGGCTCCGTTAGCCAATCTAAGTCCTAGAAAAACAAAAGGAAACTACTCTAAATGAACTAATCTAATTAAAACAAACTAATAAACAAATCTGAACTATGAATATATAAAATTTACTATCTAACACTATAATAATTCTATGAAATTTAACATTCAACTATCAACAGAATTAAAATCACAAATGTACAATATTTACAAATTACAGATTTAAATGAAAACCTGCAAAAATTATTTGTACATTGTCCTAAGATAGCGAAACTGGTTTTTGATTTTTATACTTTTATGAGAAAGAAATAGAATAAAACTAACTATCTAAGCTAAGCAACTAAAACACTAACTCTAACTGCAAATCTAAACTATACATATATCTATCTAAACTACTTATATTACACTAATGAATTAACTATCAAATGAAAATAACAAACTAACCTGAAGTAATGCTTCAGGCTTGTCCTGTATGCAGTAATTGATTCAGTTGTTCGATGGGAGGAAACCCGCACCAGATTCTCCACAAGCTTCTCGTAAATAGAAAGATGTTGTTCTCTTCAGATATAATTACAGGACAAACAAGACATAAAAAAATTACAGCAATCTTATGATTTACAAATCGTCGCAGCTAGATAAATCTGTGTGCAACAATTTGTACAAAATGATTCATTTAACGAAAAAGGTAAACCTGTAATTCATTAACTGAAGCAGAGTAATTGTTGTATTTTTTTTAAATAAGAGAATATTAGATATGGAAAACATATAAACTAAGTCACATCAACCTACAATGAATTACGATAGCTAAAGTAGTCAATAATAAATTGCAAACTGATATGCAAAAAACTTGAAACAAAAGTTTGATATATTGAAAGCGAAAGTTGTTACAAGACATCAACTTTCATCTCAGTCTGAATCATAAATCCATAGTCTGGTTCTCCCACAGTGATGATGATTGGTTCATTACAAAAAATGACAAGTATTTAAAGACTTCCCACAGGGTAAAACATCCCTGTGGGAATTATCAAAACAGTTTACAAAAATCTGGGGATAATCTCCCAAATCTGACTAAAGCTAACAACCTATAACAAGACTGTATCACTAAAACATCTCTCAATCTTCCATAGCATGCCAATTGGTCACTGAAATTCGTATACACCTGAAAGTGGACAAGAACAGACAAGTTTAGTTGATATTTTATTGATAAAATTGTCAAAAATCTAATTTTAAGACTAGCTACAGAATCTTGCGATTCTGTAGCTGGTCTAAATTTTAACACAAAATCGTTTTAAAACCAATTTGAATCCTAAAGAATTATATTCAAACTAAAACAAATATCTAATTGCTATTTGAAAATCAAATGAATTATCCAAAACAAAATTCTATGCTAATTTGAGAGCAAACGAAATCATGGTCAACCGAATGGTAACAAAGATGCATGCACTCTGTTCAATTTGTTATCACCCTTTTGGGGTAAACAGAATCGCATTAGATAATTTGACAGTAATGAAATCGTTTTCATGAACCAATTGCAATCAACACAAACTGTAACCGGTTAAACAAATCTTGCATATGATAGTTTATGTCGCTTCAGCCATTTAACAAAATCATTGTCGAATCCAAACGAAATCAACAGGATCGTTTTCCAAACTATGTCAAACATATGCAAAGGATCATGCTAATCATGGCACGTAGCAGTCAATTGCAAATCAAATCCAACAAGAATGAATCGAAACAGTTTGGGGTCGACACAATCACAGCTCCACGATTTTTTAGCAAATCGGTCTTTTGCATAGGTCGAATATAATCAAAATCCAAATGAGAATATTGATTCATTACAAAACAGAGTCGTTCCTAGTTAATTGAAGTCAACAAGGTTGTTTTTCATTTATTAGGAACACAAGAAACTAATCGAAATCAAACCAAATCGACTATCAAACAGAATTGATTCAAAAATAGACCAAACCGAATCAAAAACCAATCAATTTCTTATACTAAACTAGACACGACAAAATCGCATAACCAAATCATAACTATATTTGAGTTTAGTAAAATGAATCTACTGTACAGGATCCACAAAATAACCGTTTTTTATAATCAAACTATGACAGAATCATTTCGAATAATGAACAGAGCTAATCGAAACCCAAAAACCAATTCATTATATTAATTCAAACAACTCATAAAATGAAATTAATACTGAAGTTCATACCTGGATAATCAGAAAACAACTCAGTCATGAAAATTGGGAATTGATGAATGTTGTTGCCGCTTCGACATTCCTGAAAACGATTGAACCGGTGGTTTTTTGTTTCTTCTCATTAGCCTTAAGCATGTCTTTTTCTTTCAATAGCAGTGTAACTTGCTCCTCTAACAATTTGATCCTTGATTGTAACAAGGGAACGTCGACGTAATAATGCTCTAACCATACATTACACTGGACGCATGATGTTTTCTCGGGGTTTAATATCACAGGTGAGGGTTTTTTTAAATCACCAGGGGTTTCATTGGGTGGCTTGATTCCTGGGTAGTTAGGATTGTTCTTTAGGCACGGGGGAAAATTAGATACATAGTCATAGGGTTGCTTGGAGCATAAGCCATGGGAATAGGGATACTCTTCAGCTAGGAAATGCTCGCTATCGGAGTCCAAGTCTTCGCTCAAAACTATGGGCTTTTTGTCAACGTTTGTCTTAGGTTTATTCTAGGCAAGTCTCGATATTAATCGGGCATTTTTCTTACCCCTGCTATTGACAGCGTTGTCACCTCTATCTTTCCTCGCGGGTTTCTTAACCACCTTAATACCATCCTTCACACAGCGGTTAGCCATGACATTGAGTAGGTTCAATTTGAGGCAATCCGAGGGTTTAACAGGGGGCAGTAGGATATGAAATGGCACGGTCGGTCCAGCCACAGTCTCACTGACCACAGCCTTGTCAATTTGGATAGACCCTGGATTAACAAAGCCATTTCGAGATAGAAAGGCTTGCCAATTATTGCCATGAAGTCTCAAATGGTGAATAACAATGAGTCTAATCAAGCCGTGGTGAAACAAGCTGCTATCATCCTTCTCTCATTTGAACCTCTTAGACATCTTGTAAAGACTACGCAAGAAGTAATGCGGCATATTCAAAGGGTACCCTATGAAATTCATTAATAACCGGAGGTGATACAAAAACAACAAGCCATACTGACCTTCACAGGTCACAAATTGTTTAACCATTACCAAAAGATCGTTCCACCGAGGTTTGAGAGTGGAAATAGGCATACCTTTATCATAGGAGACAACCTTCCTTGATACGAGTAGTAATGTCCACGACACCTCATCAACTTTGGAATTTTTAAACCATCGCTGGCCCATGGCTGCTAATCCTGTAGTAGAGCTTATGAATTCTTCATTGAGTTCAAGCTGTATGTCACCTACTTTATCTCTACACCCATCAAAGGTGAGGTTGAATTGTTGGGCAACCGAATTGTTGAAACCCTCAAACCTTTGTATAAACACTAGCCAACCACTATTCTCTAAATCCTTTCGAGCATTATTGAATAGCAACAGAGCTTGGTTACCATTTGGCTCTATGTACACCACTGGTGCCATAGATAGGAGCACACGGTGAGTAAGGTGAACGAGCCAGGGTTTGAACAGAGTATACGCAGGGGCAGAATGCTCACAGGCTTACCCGAAAACTAGCAAAGGTAAACTGGGATAGGGGGGAAAACATTAATGACAGATTGTGCGAAGGTGGTGGAGCTATTTTGGCCCATGCAGAACAATCATTACCCATAGTACAACTGCCGGCGCATATAACTATTCAAATCACTATGCATATGTGTTAAAAACTATGCCATTCAATCAACCAATGAAATCTATGGTAAGTGGATTAAACATTTTCACGAGAAATAGTCATACTTTCAAAAACCAAAGCAATAAATCGAAATCACACCAAGGGTTTGATTATAAGAACTATGTGTTGTATGAAACGATTTATACCAAGGGTTTTACCAAAACACAAATGTGTTTTCATGAAACCAATGTGTCAAGTGAATCGATCAAAGAACATATAAATCAAATCACCAATGCATCACAAACTTGATCAAAAGAATATCATCATAGTTTTGTAAAACAAAGTCATATTAACAAAAAAATGAATAAGGATCTTGAAGTGTTTTCCACTGTATAACGATGAGTAGATTGGGAACGCAATGAACATATAAGCAAGAGCGATCATAACAATCCAGTGACGTTTTTAATGTGACTTCGAAATCAAAATTTTCATGCTTGCAGTCGTGAAAACAAGAACAAGGTAAGTGTGCAAATGCATGAAATCATAATGTCGTTTTATTCCAAATATTGCGACGAAAATCAAGGTTTGTTAAACACTAGTGTAGGCAGCTTATAAGGACAGTATAAAAATGCGAATTGGCTGCCAACACGGCTACTCGCATTCACCAGAAGATGATTACGATGAGGCTCTGAAGGCCTTTTTACAATAAACAGGAATGCCAAAAACCATAGACATCCAAAAATCTAACCCTAGGAGATGAAGCACCAAAAGTCATGTGGGGTCGTTTGGGTAAGTTAGTACATCAACTTCCTGGGGTCGTAGCTTTTGCATACGATCTTTGTTTTAGGTTTATGATAGCTTGCTAGAAAGGTATCATCGAGGAGATTCATTTTTGGGGCTCAATCATGCCTTTGGCTATCATTTAGAACCTCGATCTTGAAAAACCTTCATTTAGGCCCTCAAAATGGCCTCGGAAGTTAAAACCTGCTAAAAATAGTAAATTGTCAAAATTGCCAAAAAATTGTTTTGAGCCAGTCGAAAAAGGTGGGTGGCCACTGATATCCACCTGGATCAATCCTCCCTCCTTAGGAAGCAATGGTCTCCATTGCATTGATTTCCTAGGGGACAGGGAAAAGCGTTTACTGAATCTGCATCTTGGTGAGTTGCTTGCCTTGCTGGAGACGTCTCACTTCTCAGTTTGCGGAAGTTTTTCATGAACCTCTTAAGGCTGAGGCTGTTCAAAAATTCGAGCTACATGAGAGGACAGTGTGCAGAAGGACTATTTTCTCCTTGTTGCAATCTTGCTGACCTACTTCTATTGGATAGAAGGTGCTTGGGGTGAAGTTGTAGTGGTTGCAGTGTCCTTCTGTTCTCCTTTTGAACAAATTGTGAAGAAGTTGAATTTTACAGTATGAGATACTATCTTGCAGCATGTTTTAGGTGGAATGATAGTCGGGACTACCTCTGGTATTATGTAGAAATGACCCCCTAAAGTAACAATGACACTGTGGGGTCAAGACTCATAAACAACATGGTGCTTCCACATATATGGTTGGCCCAAGAGAACATCACAGACATCCAGTGGGGAAACATCACATAATACCTCATCCTTGAAGGGTTTGATGTCGTATGACAATTGACACTGCTGGCTAACACAAAGATCTTGTCCTTGGCGAAGCCACCCGATGTTGTATGGTTACGGGTGTGGTGTTGTCGACAATCCCAACTGTTTGATGACCTCTGTTGAGATGAGGTTCTTCTAGCTTCCTCTATCAATAATAAAATGCAACGGGGTCCCAGTCACCCACATCTATGAATGAAAAAGGTGTTCCCCCTCTTCAGGATCTGTTGGTTCTTCTGGTTGAATTGTTGCTGTCGTGACAATAGCAATGGGGTCCGCGTCAATGATCTTTCCTTTACCATTATTTTTAGAATCAGATTCTAAATCAGGGTTCGGCTCTTTGTCTTTGATATCAGCCACCAATGACTATTTTGAGCGACATTCATCGATGTTGTGCAAGGGGCTTTTGTGGAACTCACACCATTTTCCGCTGTCCTTCTTTGTCTTCCCATGACCCTTCTTTTCCTATGTCTTGGACTGGTTTTTGGGAGACTATTTGTTAGGGACGTCTTTATCATACTTTGGTTGATGCGGATTTGTAGACCTGAACTCCCATTTGTTCTGGTGCTTAAATTTCTACTCGATTTTAACAGCATATCGATAAGTAGCACCAAGTGATGAGATGTCCAAAAAATCCATTTTAGTCTGGATGTATCTATGTAGAGCCCTACGGTATTTCAGAACCAAATGTCGCTCGAAGTCTTTGATAACCAACTTGGTGTGAAAGGTATGGAAGGTATTGGTGAAATGCGAAACTTCTTGGCCCCTCTCTTGCCATAGTGTGGTCCATCTCATGTACTGGTCCTCATAGTTTCCAACAGGGTAATATTGTTCCTTTACCACATCCACAAAAAAATCCCAAGTGGGATCAGCCCCATATATTCCAGATTCCTCTATGGAACTTTGCTCTCAGTAAGTTTCCCACTAATGTTTGACATGAGGGAGAGATTTAAGGAGTACGAAGGTGATCTTTTCTTTGTCGGAAAAATTGTGAACAGAGAAACAACCTTCTAGCAAAGTTAACCATTTTTCTAGGGCTTCTGCATCTATATGTCCTTCAAATATAGGAATATCAAAATCAACTTGTACCTTGAAAGGAGAGGTGCCTCCAAAGTGGCCGCTTGATGAATATGCACCTGATGCTATCGGCGGGCGTTTAAGGATGTGGGGAAAATTCTCCATCATTTTGTCCCTCTGTCGCGTGAGAGCTTGCTCAAGCAACAGATTGATAGGATCATCTGCTCCATCATTTTTATTTTCCTTAGCCATTGAGGGTTTCTTGGGTGTGCAAGAGAGATTGTATTCAAGAGAGACAAGCTTGAGACCCAACTTGCTATACTCGGACCTCGTCGGGGACATGCACTGAAAAAAATGATCAAGAGAAGCTTGCTTTGATACGACTGATCCAGATTATTTTCGACACGAAATGAGAGCAGAGATATAATAAAGAAATGCACAGAGATATCATGTATATCCAATAATATAACAGAAATATATCAGATATGAAACCATAAACACGGAGATACAGTAATACACGATTTCTATTAATGAAATAAATGTACAAAGACTATCAAAATACAGAGTGAAAGAATCGCTAGAATGGTGGTAGCTTATCTCTGAGAAGAGATGTGACGGCTACTCGTATTCGCCAGAAGATGATTATAATGAGGCTCTGAAGGCATTTTTACAATAAACAGGAATGCCAAAAACCCTAGACATAAAAAAACCTAACCCTAGGAGATGAAGCGCCAAAACTCATGTGGGCCCTGTTTGGGTAAGTTAGTACATCAACTTCCCAAGGTCGTAACTTTTGCATACGATCTTCGTTTTAGGTGTATGATAGCTCGTTGGAAAGGTATCATCAAGGAGATTCATTTTGGGGGCTCAATCATTCCTTCAAATATCATTGAGAACCTATATCTACAAAAACCTTCATTTAGGCCCTCAAAATGGCCTCGGAAGTTAAAACCTGCTAAAAATAGTAAATTGCCAAAATTGCTAGAAAATTGTTTTGAGCCAGTCGGAAAAGGTGGGTGGCCACTGATATCCACCTAGATCAACTATAGAAAGATAAGTATTAGCCATGGTGTATGCACTGCATAAATTTTTCCACTACTTGTTGGGAGGACACTTTAAAATTTTTACTGATCACTCTGCGCTGAAGTACCTGGTCAACAAGTCAGTGTTGGGGGGGAGAATATGCAGATGGCTTCTGTTGTTTCAAGAATATTATTTTGAGATCATAGTTAAGCTAGGAAGAATGAACAAAGGTCCTGACCACTTATCAAGGCTGGAACATGGCGAAGAACCAACCAGTTTGGAGGATACACTACTCGATGCACAACTGCTAGCCATTACCAAGATTTATGATCACTTCATAGACATAGTCTAGTTCTTGTCAATAGGCATGGCACCTAGTGAGTACACAATTCCATAAAACAAATAGCTAGTGGTGTGCGTTGCAGACTGTTCACTTATAGTTGGACAGTTATACAAAATGGGACCCGATGAGATATTAAGGAGATGTGTTATGAAGACAGAGCGACCATTGATCCTCGCAGAAGCTCACGAAGGCATCACAGAAGGACATTATGCAGGGAAAGTGACTATGCAGAAGATTTTGAGAGCTAGCCTTTGGTGGCCTACCTTATACTGAGATGCTAAAGACTATTCTAGAGCCTGTGATGTATGCCAAAGAGTGGGGAAACCATCCAGGAGAGATGAAATTCCATTAGCATTGTAGTTGACCCTACAAGCATTTCAGAAATGGGCCATTGACTTCGTTGGACCTATAAAGACACCACTAAAGCATACAGGAGCAAGGTACATCATCACTGCGATAGAGTACTTGAACAGATGGGCTGAAGCTCGAGCATTTAAGGAATGTAGTGAAACTACAGCTACGCGTTTCATATTTGATGATATTATAACCAGGTTTGTATGCCCCAAGATCCTTATAAGTGATCAAGGTACACACTTCATCAATAAGATGGTTGAAGCCCTGACTGAGGAATTTTAAGTACATCATCAGAAGAGCACACCTTACCATCCACAAGCAAATGGGGCAGTTGAATCATTCAACAAGATCTTGGAGACATCGCTGACAAAGATTTGCAGTGTAAACAGAGATGATTGGGATTTAAGAGTGCCAGCAGTACTATGGGCCTATAGAACTACTTGCAAAAAGCTGACAATGCATACCCCTTTTAAGTTGGTCTATGGTCTTGAAGTTTTTGTCCCGATAGAATACTCGGTGCCAATATTAAAAATCGTTGCCTTTACAGGTATGGATGATACTTGAATTTTTCAGGAGAGACTTGCACATTTAGTTGAACTCGAAGAAGACAGATTTATTGCAGGTTTCCACCAATAGGTTAAGAAGGAAAGAGAAAAGGCCTATCATGATAGACACATCAAGAAGAAGGCATTTAAACAAGGTGATATGGTACTGATGTATGATAGTAAGTTCCTAAAACATCCTGGGAAGTTCATAACGCATTATCTTGGGCCATATGAGATCGCCGATGTTACAGAAGGAGGAGTTGCACAACTGAAGGCATTGAAGGGAGAATGGAAGGAAGGTTTGGTGAATGGGATTCATATGAAGTTGTACTATGACAACCAGTTGCCTCATAGCTCTTAGTAAAATCATGAAGAAAAGGGTCTAGGTACTAGGTGCAGCTGAAACTGGGTACTAGACACAGAAAATATAGTTTGCATAAGGACGAAGAGGAGGCATAGAGCAGAAAGCAAAGGCTGCATTGCACAGCCCAAATTCGAAGTAAAATAGAAGGATCTGATCTAAAGTGCCTCGGGACAAGTCACAAGTCAGTGTTGGGGGCCTGTTGGCCCTTGGCTAGGGAAGGAAGCAAAGATCAAGGAAGAAGAGGTAAAATGAAAACTTTGTGGAAGACACAGTGATTGTCACTGGGTCGAAGTGAGAAAAAGAGAAGAAAATACAGAGCGAAGTGCATAAAATCAATCCATTGGATGAGGAGATCAAGGATGATAGATCAGCAAGTAAGAAGGATCGTGGACAAGTCAGCAAGTGGAAAAATCCACCGTTGGATACTTTGGAGCACCGCACGAGAAGGAAGGAAAGACAAGATTGCGAAGCCCTGAAAATGTGGGTCAAGTTAACCTAGGGTCTTAAACACCTAGGGTTTTGGTATCTAGGGTTTTGACACCTTGGTTTTGACCTAAGGCTGTCGGTGAGTGATTGTAATGTATAAATAAAGGTCATAAGGACCTAGGTTAGGTTGATACTTTGTGGGGGTCCTTTTGGTTGGTATGATACTGTTGTTGATCTAGCTACATTGTGTTTGAGAGATTATTGTATTGTGAGAGAGAAGAGCCGAGTGAGAGAGCCTTCTGGTATTTTAAGATCTTCAGCTAGGTGAGAAGATCAACCCTACAACTGGGTGCACAGGGAGGGAAGAGAAAGAGAGGAGAAGAAAGAAGATCTGCTAGCTAAGAGCGCAAACAAGAATTGTAAGCTTTACCTTAATATATCATAAGCACAGTTCTGTGGACGTATCACTAGAGAGAGGGTGAACCATGTATATCTTGTGTCGAATGTGTGATTGGTGCTTTGATCTTTATCATTTTTATATTGTTCTTGCATTGTTGTGGTAGTTCAGATCTATATTTGTGTGAAGTAGATCTGGTTGGATAAGTGATATATGTATGTTGTGTTATTCTATAGTAGATCCACTTGATATTCCCCTTGGTTGTAGACATCTCTGTCCTACAACCCCCTCATAGCTTCTTCGGGTAAGACTGCATCTGCTTCGGAGGTGCTACCGAAAGGGCCAGTAGCTAAGGCTTGTTGGTGCACTCTTGGAGCCGAACGTTGGGTCTACCCCTGTGCCAACAGTTGTCAAACACGTTTCTCTTAAATTTTAAGAAGTAAACCCAAGGGCATCTGTAGAAGTAATCAATGATAGTTAATAAATACTTTCACCCAAAGAAAGAAGGAGAAGAAAGTGGACCACACAAATCACTGTGAACAAGCTGCAAATGGGCCAAGGCATGCCAAGAGGCACATTTGTTAAAAGTTTCCTAATGATGTTTGTCAAGAACACAACCAACACAAACATGATATCTATAAGAAACAACAACAAGACCAGCCACTATTTATTGATTACATAGTTTTTGCAATGAGAAACAGTTTAGATGACCAAACTATTCATTCCAAAGTTTTCTCAAGTCATCGTTGTGAGCAACAAAAACTTATGGAAAAGATGATGGCCTAAAGTTGTAAAAATTTTACAACCTGGTAATATCATCAACAATTCAAGTTGTGAGGACGTGCTTAGGATCTTTTAAATCCTTGATTACAACTTTGTGAGGTGAAAGGTCTATAGTTTTACCTTCACCTAAATGAGTGATCTGATATAGTGATAAAAGGTTGCAGGAAAAACTTGGAACACATAATACATCATTGAGATGACCATTATCTACCTGAATTGTTCTAGAACCTACAACACTAAGAGATATATCATCACCAACAAATATTTTCTTCGTGTTGCATTCATTAAGAGAAGAAAATATGGCTTTATCCTTAGCCATATGGCAAGATGCTCCAGAATAAATAATCCACTCATCATAAGAAGAAGTATAAGTTGCATTGTAGGAGAAACATAAAGTAAAAAGTGCATGTCCATGAGATGAAGAAGAAGAAGAAGAATCAATATTGAAGTTGTGCTTCTTTATCATTGCTTCATATGCTTCCATCTTTTTAAAACATTTAGACTCCACATGATCATGTTTCCCACAAAATTTGCAATGTTTATCAGTCTTCTTACTTTTGTATTTTACTCCTTTGTCACCATTAGGAGCAGAAGTTGATGGAGAGGGTTTGGGACCCTTTTTTTGCATGTTGTTGTGGCAAGAATGTTCCTTCTTTGGATTCTTGGATTTATCTTTCTAGTGGACCACTAATGTTTTTTTGGATGTACCTGCAGGGCTAATCAATTTAAGTTGCACAAGATTATCTTGCTCTCGAATCAGAGGATCACAAAAAGACTCAAGAGAGGGTTGTTTATAAGAACTCCATAAAGCTTCTCTAATAGCACAAAAGGTAGATATAAAAACAGAATATGCACTACCAAGCTTAGAAATAATAACATATATGCATCGATCTTACTTGAGATCTAGTTTGCAGCCTATACATAAAATTCTAAGTGTTTTGAATTTAGATAAATAATATTCAATGCAAGGAAAATCATTTGTATTTAAAGTCATTAATTGATTTTCCAAGCAGTGGGCTAGAATAATATTGTGTTTACCAAACACAACTTCAAGTTTTCCCCAAGATTTATTTGGCCATCAATTCCTTGAAGGTGAAACCTTAAATCAGAGAGAGATGGAAATTCCGATTAGTCCACATTTTTCATGATTCTTATTATCCCATTTGAATTTATTTTCATAATCAATGGTTTTTTGTTCTATTCCCAAGGTAATCCGATACAATCCTTTACTTCTTAGTAAATCCTCCATATGGGATTTCCATGTGAATTAGTTGTTGTTGGAAGAAAAAAATAATTGGGAGAAGCCATATTAAATATGTAGACGATATGGATTTAAAATATGAATTGTATGGTCTAGATGGAAATCTCTCAAAAAAATACGTTGTTTCAAAAAACCCGACACTAAAAATGGACTTTGGATGTGAAAGTTATGCCCTTTTGAAAAAAGGCATAAACAGTAACCAAAGAGAAACGTGGCGAGTAAAAGTTAGTCCATGTAGTGATTCTCTTCATTGTATAACTTTTTCTATAATATCACTTTAAAATAAGTTACTTATGAAGTGACCCACTTTTATAGACAAATGGTTTGTTGTTATATTCCTAAGGTAATCTGGTAAAATCCTTTACTTCTTAGTACATCCTCCATATGAGATTTTCATGAGAATTAGTTGGTGTTGGTAAGAAAACAATCACTGGAAGAATCCATATTAAATATGCAGACAATATGGATTTAAAATATGAAACTTATGGTCTAGATGGAAATCTCTCGAAAAAATAGGTTGTTTAAAAAAAGCAACACTAAAAATGAACTTCAGATGTGAAAGTTATTCCCTTTTGAAAAAAGGCATAAATGGTAACCAAGGAGCCATGTGGCAAGTAAAAGTTGTCCCGTGTAGTGATGTATTTATTATCTTACTTTACCTATAAGCTCACTTTTAAATAAGTTACTTATGAAGTGACCCACTTTTATATAACAAGTGAGTACCACTTTTATAATAAAGTTACTTTATAAATGAAAGTTGCATGCAAAAAAAAACAACTTAAAATAAAATATTAAATGTATTTAATAGTGATTTACTTTTATAATGAACTGAAATGCACTTTACAATGAATGCATCAACATTTTCAAAAAACCAACAAAAATGAGACTTTAACTCAAGACCTCTTACTTAATCAAGCAACTTTTAACCAAGTGAGCTAGTGCAAAACACATTATAATATTAAGAAGGAGGATTGTTGTTGTTGTTGTTAGTGGTGATGGTGGTGGTGGTATCCCTCCCTTTTTAGGGGTTCGAAGGCTATGCCCCCAAAAACAATTTGGGCAATTTTTGGCAAACAATTTTTCATCCCATTTTTTTATAATTCCTTTAACGAATCTAATATGGATTGATGTATTAGGGTTTGGGATGTCGTGAAATCATATATATATTATTGTAAATTGTGAAGTTAATTGAGATTTAGAGGTGCAACTCAAAACGTTTTGTTGGTTTTTTTAGTTAAGGTTTTACAGGGTAAAGTTATGATTACAATGTGTGAATGTTATTGTTTTCTTTCTATTTTATAAAGAATTTGTGTGTGCATGGATATACTGTAAAGGTTTAAAACCTACACAAATTTTATTTGGGTTGTTGACTTTGTTGAGCTTTATGACCACCATGAAAGAACCCATTTCAGTCTTCTAAGCCAAAATTAAGTTTTTAACTTGCATATTGACACAATTAATCGTCTCTTCAACAATTTTGGGCGCAAATTTGACCTAAATTTGTTTAGAAATTTGGGGACTTTGCTCCATTTTTACCATTTTCCCCAAATCCAATGCAAATTAATACTCTACAACAATGAATTTGTCAAATTTTTACTCATCTCTAGCCAATACAAGTCTAGTGTTGAAACCTTTTCCCTGATACTACTCTTTAACATATCCAAACCCCATGCTAAGACACATTACTAAATTGATCAACATAACATAACTCTGATACCATTTTTAAAAATGAATAGGTGTAGCATGATAAATTTGTTCATGAAACTAATCATGAAAATGTTTATAGATGCAGACTACTTAAGCATACACAACATTTAAATACATGAACACAGAATAAAACACAACAATTAAACATAGCATTAAAATAGTAAATAACAAAGTGGTCAAAACACTTAACTTTATGAATGTTTACACAAACAACTACAAATGTCTGAAGTTCCACCCACCAAAATCATTGTTGCGCCAATTCTCTCTCCAAAAATCCACCCTGAGTTGGGGATATAAGTCCACAAGGATGAACAGGCTCTGATGGTTGGCTACAGTCCACACAAACATCCCAATACCTAATAAATTCACAACGATGTGACTCCTACAACAATTCCAACCACCCATCTCTCTTCCCTGTTGGTCTACAACCTAAGGGACAATATTTCCTTCTTTTCACTATAGTCCCTTCAACAATATCCATCCCCTCTAGGGGTCCAACATAGACTAGCCAAGAATCTCTCAACTGGGTGCTTTAGGAATTCTAGTTATAAATGGAGTCCTCACAATATCCTATACACGATCTCTTGGTAATTTCTCAATAGAAGGTCTCACAATCATGACAAACTAGTCCTCGATGTTATTCCTAGATCTATAAATTAGTTTTCATACACAGTATGGTTTCCTTCCTTTTTCAAGAACCAAACTTTGTTTTTCCTCTCCTTTTTCTCTCACCAAAAATCAGCTTCCCCCTTCTACTCAAATTTCCTTTCCTTTTTCTCAAATGTATGTTTGACTCTCACAATTTCCGAAATGATTGTACTCAACCCATGTTGTCATAACTAGGTGAGATTATTCTTTCACCCACCCCTTACATGCATTCAATGATATAGTTTCCATCATGAATGTACTTATCCCATGCTATATTAACTAGGTGATATGACTTTCACACCAACCTCTGACATGATTTCAATTATGGGGTAATTGGTTACTGAAAATATGAGTTATGAAGGTAACATAGAATTCTAGGCATATGTCCTTTGGACCCCCCCATAGCCCCCTCTCTTGTGGAATCATATCCCCCCATGATTTTATCCTTGTCTGTCTGCAATCAATAACATATTTTATTTTTATTATTTTCAATATATAATGTTTACATATTACATCTCTTGGCCCTCAAGAATTCAACATATATACAATTATACATTTCTAATTCAAGGATCAAAATTGGGGTGTTACAATATATAATAATATTTACATCAAATTTTCAAAACATATGTGGGTATGACTCCCACATTGCATCCTCTATCTCCCATGTCACTTCTTCAAATATTTAGTGGGTCCATTAGACCTTTACATGTCATGTAACTTCATTCTATACCATTTTTTCCTTCTTGTCCATTATATACATTTGTTGCACCTGGAAATCTCCTTCTGGCTCCACCTGAATGACATGGTTACAATCATGCACCCACTTTTTCAATAATGACACATGAAACACATTACGCACTTGTATGGTAGTGGGAAATGTAATCATGTATGCAACCAGTGCTATTATATCCAATATTTCAATTAATGGTCCATAGTATCTAGCTGCTAGCTTGGTGCAACTTCCCAACTTCAAAGAACTTTTATTTTTCTTCACTTTCAAAAATACATGCTCCCTAATTTTAAATTTTCTTCGTGTCCCTCCCTTATTTGCATAATTATTTTTCCTTTGTCATGCTACCTTTAAATTCTACTTGATATTAACCATTTTGTCTTCCATTTCTCTGAGAAACTCCAGCCCAAGTACTACTTTGTCTGCTAGATTGTCCCAACTAATTAGAGCATTGCACTTTCTGTCATATAAAGATTAAAATGGACTCATATTTAGTGAAGATGGATATCCATTATTGTAGGAAAAATCAACTAAATGCAATTAGTCCTCCCACTTGGATGGATTATCCATCACATATATTCTTAACATATCTTCAAACACTTGATTAACTCTCTCTTTTTTCCCATCTATTTGTGGATGATGGGTTTTACTAAAATTTAGATTTGTACCAGAACCTTTGAATAATCATTTCCAAAAGTTTGAAGTAAACTTTGTATCTCTATATGAAACACTTTTCCTAGGTACTCCATGAAACCTAACAATATCTTTCATATAAATTTCTACTATATTAGTTTCCTGATGACTCAATTTAACCAAAATAAAGTAAATATATTTTGTAAATTTATTCACCACTACCATTATTGAACCATGTTTCCTTATCATCTTGGGAAACTTGGTGATAAAATCAATGGTTACCACTTCCCATTTCCACTTTGGGATTCTCAATGGTTGTGATAGACCTGTTGGATCTCTATGCTTAACCTTTACTCTTTGGCATTTCATGCACTTAGCTATAGAATAAAAAAACATAGTTTTTCATTACTAGCCAAAAATATTGTCTTCTTATTGCTACAATAGTCTTATGGTAACCAACATGTCCAACATATGGAACATTATGTATTTCTTTTAATATCAACTTCCTTAATGCATAAGAATTCAAAACACACACTCTATTTTTATACATGATAATACTATCGTGTTTCAGCCTATACTACTTATATTTCTATTGTTTATTTTCTTGTTGTAATCCTTCGTTTACCTGTAGGTAATGCTCATATGAAATAAAATCTTCCAAAATTCTATTTTTCAAAACCGATTTGCACATGCTAATGACCATAACATGCATTGCATGTATTCTTTCATTGAGTTCATCAATAAACTTGTTCTCTATTCCTCCAATATGTTCAATATCAAAGTCATATTCACTAAGAAATTCCAACCATCTTGTTTTCCTATCATTTAAATTTTGTTGTTCAAATGAATATTTCAAACCATTGTGGTCTACCCTTAACTCAATTTTATTGCACATTAAGTAATGTATCCACATTTTCAATGCATGAGCTATGGTAGCAATCTCTAAGTCATGTGTGGCATAATCCTTCTCATGCTTCTTAATATTTTTGGATTCGTAACAAATCACATGATCATTCTGAGTAAGAATTCCACCAATTCCCTCTTTGCAAACATATGTTCATACAACAAAAGAATCAATTGGATCAACAACCTTGAGAATGGGTGCACTAGTAGGAAATTACTTTAACAGCTAGAAACTTTCTTCACACTTTGGTTTCCATTAAAATTTAATTTCTTTATTTTGTAAATATGGAATGGAATGAGAAATCTTGAAGAATCCCTCTATGAATATCTTATAGTATCCATCAAGCTCCATGAATGACCTTACCTCAATTATATTCTTAGGTGTTGGTCATTCTCTAATAGCTTTAATCTTCTTTGGATCACTATTATTCCTTCCTCTCAAATTATGTGTCCCAGGTAATGGATCCACCTTTAATAAAAATAACACTCTCTTAACTTAGCATACAATTGGTGCACTCTTAGAACTTGTAGTACCAGCATCAAGTGTTGTTCATGCTCCTCATCTGAATTGGAATAAATAAGAATTCCATATAGAAATACAATGACAAACTTATCTAGGTAATTTATAAATACTCCATTCATTAAACACAAGAAGGTACTTGGTGCATTTGTCAGTCCAAATGGCACCTCTACAAATTAATAGTATCCATACCAAGTTCTAAAAGATGTTTTGTTCATGTCTTCATTCTTGTCCTTACTTAATGGTAGAGGATATCATATCTATCTTTGAGAATATATTTTCTCCTATTTGCTAATAAAAAAAATAACAATTCTAGTTACAGGATGTTTATTCCTCACAATGACTTTGTTCAATTGTCTAAAATCAATTCATAGTCTCAAATTTTTATCTTTCTTCTTTACAAAGAGTATTGGTACTCCCCAAGGTGATATACTTAAGTGTATATACCCCTTCTTTAACAATTATTCTAACTACATTTGTAACTCCTTTGGGTTTCAATGTACTCATTCTATATGGAGTCTTAGATATGGGTGCAGCTCTAGGCATTAAATCAATAGAGAAATATATATATGTTTTTGGTGGTAAACCTAGTGTTTCCCCAAATGAATCTTCAAACTCCTACAGCACTAGAAAGTCCTTAGGACTTAGTATTTTTCACTTGGATGGCTCTTTCACATGCTCTGCATATAATTGACATCCTTTCCTGAAGCATCTCTTTAATTGTAAGGATGAAATATTCCTTATATAAATAGGTCTTAGAATTCATTTTACTATCATTTTCTTTCCTTCTTCATTAAGACAAGTAAAAGTCTTGTTATGGAAATCTAAAATAGAATGATCGACATTAAACCAATCCATTACAATGAGGGTATCATATGATCCTAGTGGTATTATATTCAAATATGAAATAGTCCTGACACCATTCATATCTAATGGACAACCTTTGACAATCTCATTAATTCTCCTTTTATCCCTAGTATCTAGTTGAACCAACCTTTATTTATCATGTTCACTTCTTTTCAAGTGAAATATTTCATCCAAATTCACTATGACTTTCTCATGAATCAATTACGATGGCGATAGGTTGATTTCCAATCCTACCTTCAACCACAATCATTCTTGACCTATGGTTTGTCTATTGATTTTCTAAGGTTGCGTGTATTCTTGGGATGTTTCTACCCACATATTCCATTTTGGTTTCATCCTATATGTTGTGCACATTCCTTATTCTATCTCCCTTACGAAGACAATATCTGTACAAGTGATCTCCTTCACATCCCTAACATTTGATTGGTTGCCTTGTCATTTTCCCTAAGGATTTTGTCATCTTGGATCCACTCTAAGCTAGCTAACTTTTCTAATACATATTATAAATTCTCTTGATCAAAGGATGTTTTAATCCCTTCTTCCTCTAATCCATTTTTTCATTTTTCTTATCCTTCCAATACTTCTGGAAAACTACTATTCCTTTGTTTTGATCAATGGGTATTTTGATTTCCTCATGGTCTCTTCAAGATTCTTAGGCTCATCAAATTGGATCTTGCCTCTATAAAATTTTGGCAATCGACTTAATAAATTGTGTATCTTCACCTTCTCCTCTTTAATATGTCTTGAATATATTAGAATCTCCAAACACTTCTTCTCATATTCTTCCATGGTCATATTTCCCAACTTGAGTTCAAAGAACTCCTACATCTTCTTGTCATAGTAGTGCTCAGAAAGATATTGTTGTTCAAAATACTTCTTGAACTACTTCCAAGGAATCATCATTTTGTTGATGTGATTATATTACTTGAGTGGATCCCAACACATGGAATGTTTTCCTTGTAGATGGTATATAGAAATCATTCCTTCTAGATTAGATGAGTAGTTGTGCAGTGGAAAATACTTTATTATTCCAAGAAACCAAGATTCAACATCATCTCCCATCTTGTTTTAACCATCAAATATTTGTGTCTTAATCTTCCTAAGCTCACCCTGAAAACTATCTAGTTGATGTCCTCTTTTGTGATTTGTATCTAGGGACACTTCTAGACTACTCTTTGATTCATCAAATGCATATGACTTTTTGGTTGAATGAGTTGGTGAATAACAATGTCTTTGAATTATGGTATCACTTCTTGAGGGTCTATATCTTCTATGACTATCTGTAACAACCCTCCTAGCTAAGGACATCTACTCAGTCAACCGGTGAAAAAAAAATTTGTTAAAGTGTGTGCGCGTGTGTAGAAGAAACAACCCCCTCGACTCTACGTCACACTCGAACCAACAGGACGCAAGTAAGATGAACACAATCAAGACGACCTGACAGATCATAGCGACAACAAGAAGCAAACGCCCCCGAACAAGAGGCGGGCAACTAACAACTGTAGGCAGAAACAGACACCAGGGGTTAGGCACAGTACTGTCACAGAATGGAAGAATCCGACAGTTGAGTCGCAGTAGTGGAACTGTGCCTTTAAATAGCCCGAGACTACTGATACGGCTCAGAATGTGTCGCAAGAGTGGAACTGTGCCTTTAAACAACCCGAGACTCTTGATACGGCACTGGATTCCTTCCACTGGATTACACACAGACAAAAATACTAAGCTACAAGAGGAGTCTACATCCCGCCCGACACGGACAGACTACGCAATACAAAACCACCAAGTATTGCAAGATCAGGGACAACAATAAGCACGACACATTGCATTTTTCTAAGAATTGCCATAATGAACGACAACATCCATACCCTAATGGTAAACCCCCGACTTTACATTCTCCTCATTAACTTTCCCTTCCACCAGACATTCTAATAACCTAACAACAATAGCATTGCAAATTAGACATTGCCATCAACACTTCAAATTAAACGAAGATCATCCTTGCAATTTAAACTCCATCATGAACATTTCAAGTAAGCAATTATTAATATTGCGATTAGGACTTTATCCTGAGGTACAATCAATAATTTCAATTAAGCCAATATTATCGTTGCGATCTAAGCATCGTCATGAACGTTCATTTAACAAATTTTAACCTTGCCACTTAAGCATCCTCATTAACATTGCCATTATACAATTACTCAACTTCGCAATTCAACCCACCTTTACATTTCAGTTAATAATATCACCTTTGCAATTAAACAATTCATTATCATTGCATCTCTACCAACATTTACATTCAATTAATGATATTACTATTGCATTAAACTAATTCTCCTCATTACAATTCTACCACATTAGCGTTCAATTTATAATATCACTATTGCATTTAAACTAGTACTCATCATTGCCATTCTATCAACATGAACATTCCGTCA
>JZKD02S2111376.1:7962-18095 GCA_000966675.3 Picea glauca | reverse complement strand
GGGAAATGTATTGCGGCTATGATTGATGGTGAATATTGTATTCTGAGAGAGGATATTGTGAGAGAAAGAAGAGGAAGTTACAGCGGGTTTTGCTGTAGGTTGTATCCCTTCATTTTGCTGGATAATAATAAAGGAATGACCTAGCAATTTCTCTAGTGGACGTAGCCCACACTGGGTGAACCACGTAAATCTATGTCTCTCTTGTATTTTGTGTCTTCTGTGTTTTGTTTCTGCATTTGTTTTATTTTATTTCTCCGCGGTCCTCTTTTTCTAACATTTGTAAGGGCCCATACATGCCCACATGTTTTCAATCTTAGGATAGTTTCAAGTTTTTAAGAAAAACAACCTAGGAAGTTTTAAGGATTTGTAAGGGCCCATACATCCCCACATGTCTGGAATCTAGGGATAGTTTCAAATATGTATTATATTAGATAACAGTTTAGGTATATTAAAGGATAAATATTAAGGACCCACATTTCCACCATGCTAGCGATCTAGGGCTTTGAAATTTCGCAAGGATTATCTTGGAATTTAATAAGTTAGAGATAAACAATATTTGTAAAGGACCAAACGATGTTCACGTGTTAAAATTTTGATCACTAACTTGTTGAAAATAATGTGACTCCATCACTTCTTGCACACAAAATAACCTCACCACACACTTAAAATTTCTATTGTATACTTGGAGTCGTATGCACTCTTCACCCCGTGCCCATAAGTGATCTCAAAGAATAAAAATGATTTCATATATCTTTGGAAATTTTCCACACCATCTGAATCAATGAGGTTGGTTTGTGACCCCAATATGACAGCCTATCTCAAATCCTAAAATCAACCATTAAGTAGCTCATATGTAACCTCCATAGGAGGAGCACAAAAGAAATTTATAGTCTAACTTAAGATCTTGGGGATAGACATCCAAACAACTCCTTGTTATCATTTCTCATTAAAACTTAGAAGTTGTGAAATAGGATATTGAAATCCTCTAAATCAAGCATTCCTACACCATAAGGCAGGGGGATACCCATGAAGGGTTGAAGGTCGAGGTATGGTTGTTCTATGTGTGCCTCCTTAGGTCACGCAACCCTTGGAAAGCATCCATCCCATGACCCATTTCTTAGGCTGAAAATATAAATGTCATGCTTGATCAAGGTAGCTTAGTTTCCAAATATAGGTTTTTTCCACCCAGATAGTGGTTGTGGGCTACAATGGCACCTCAATCATATTTCCAATGGTTGTTGGGAAATATCACTATTACTTTTGGGATATGTCCCCTTCACCCCTCATTATAACTGATTGATTCATACCTTCACTAGTTCCTCTATTGGTGGGTTCACACCCCATTGTTGAGTGATGTTGGAAGGCCCAATGATTTTTGAGAGAAATGAAGATAGGTCTTTTAGGACACGTGCAATTTATTTTATTCCCCCACATGGATAAACCCCAAACCATCTTACATTGTTGCTTGTTTTATGTATGATTTCCAATTTTGATTACATGCAACTTTAAAACATTTTTGAGAAGTCCACATTTACAGAAGCACTTGTCCATTTATTTCTCTCACTACCAATCACACACATTTTCATTTAGTCCAGAATCATAGGGGGACCAAAGATTCCTCATCATTATAGATGCTTGAGAAACCTCCCTCCAATATTGGGAGGTGTCCCTAATTTCACTTACACATCAATGCAACCAACACATACATCAGTAAGTGTAGCTATTTTATGATCTTCTTTGGTTGGTTCCACCTTGCTAAGCACCAATATCCCAAAAAAAACCACCCTCTTCTCCTCTGTCACAAGGAGGTGGAGCCCAACCTTTGTCGCAAGGTACAAGCTCCCAAACTTCTTCACAAGGAACTTCTTCTCAATGACAACACACCATGGCTAGAATACCTCCTGCCATTCCTTATTTTTCATCTCTTAACATCCCATATTTGACCAAACTAACGAATGACCCAATCCTTCACGACCCTACTTGGTCGAATGTTCCCCCCAAGATACCTTCTGACATCCCAAAGTTTGAATGAAATCCATGGGAAGACCCAGTCAAATACATTATGTTCTTTCACTTGTGGTGTTCTTACAATAGTATCATGGAGGATTATATTCTCTTGAGATTGTTCCATCGAAAGCTTACTGGCCCATCTACCAAATGGCATGTGGATGATAAATCAGGGTCCCACGCAACCTTTGAATCATTGGAAAAAACCTTCTTATCTTTTTCCCAAGTCCATGTCTTCTATGACATTGGTTTAGAAATTATTTCGGAATTAAAACAAACCACATTCATCCATAAATTTTATCATATTCATGAATGGTGTCAAAGAAGAAGCATTTCTAATGCTAATACCACCCCCCAAGAACAACTAGATTGGTTCCTCAAATCGCTAGTCCCTCCCATTGCCAAATATGTGGCTACAAACTTTCCTCAAACTAAATATGAGGCCATCACAAAGGCCCAATAGTTTGATTTTATTTACTCCCAATTAGGGTACTTATACACTGTATTTCCAAATTCCCCTTGTCCTCTTCCTTTATGTCAAGACAAACCTACAAAATCACATGTCGCAGATGGATTGATTGGGTCTATGGCCCATTTTAACCCATATGCTCAATCAGTACCCAGAATTTGGGAAAACCAATACTGTCATCTATATGGGAGGAATGCATTTTATCCTCCCCCCACCCCTCAAACCCCTATATGGGAGGGCATGTACCTATACCCCCAGCCAACTCAGTACAATCACCAACTCCAAGTACACCACCTACCACATCATACAAATCCATTAATGGAAGAATCAAATCCACCTCATGCACTCAATACAGAGTCTCCCCACAAGGTAATCCATATTATCCTTTCCTTGTCCCCCCTCAACTTGTCACCCCACCACATGGACAACAACAGGAAGGTGTGATTTTTATTCAACCTTTGCCTATTCAGCAAGTCCAAGACTTTGAATAGTTGAATAATTCCAACCCCCTAAATCAATCCAATAACAACAAAAATAACATAAAGAAAAAAAATAACACCAACCAAGGGCAGGGGGAAACCCTCTAAAATAAAACACCCAAGCAAGGGGCAACCAGAACCATGGAAACCAAAATCCCTCAAGTGGAAATTATAATAGCCAACAAAGACAAGGGAAAAATAACAACCTTTGGACCAATTTCCCTTATGCACTTTGTGGTGAGTATGGTCATTACACTCACCACTGCCTTCAAATTTTTTATTACAAAAGGATGAAGGAATCCATGAATCTGCCAAGGCCCCCGACCCCACAAGGACTACCAAAAGTCCCTAAAAACTACATACCACCACAAACCCCTGTGGTCCTACAAAATTTTATTCCCCACCAAGGAGTCATCAATACTCAACCAAATCCAAATCCCCCCCCCATTAATAGTTGGCACAGTATCCCATCCCAGGTCACACTCAACAAGGGAATCTAGTCAATTGCATCATTCTTCTCACACAAGAATAAATCCTAATACAAACTCGTGGTCATTAGTACGTCATGCCCTCAGACATAAATATGACCACCTCAGACTTGCCC
The DNA here is from genome assembly GCA_000966675.3 of Picea glauca. Lineage (NCBI taxonomy): Eukaryota > Viridiplantae > Streptophyta > Pinopsida > Pinales > Pinaceae > Picea > Picea glauca. The sequence continues at coordinate 14,536 of JZKD02S2111376.1, read as the reverse complement.
CAATTACCTATAGGGAAACCTTTAATAATACCCCATCCTAGCACAAAAATAACCACTCATGTACCCCACGCACATTTTCACAAGAATATACACAACCCCCACACTAGAGAAGCACACAACTATAGTCGCATCAACGATCTGGCTCAATCCCCAACTGATATATCGGTGTTAGAGGTTCTCCAAACATGGCCTTCACAACAAAAGGCCTTTCTCTCACAATTGGGGGTAGTTGACCCATCAGATACTCATCTAATCACTTTTGATTTGGATAATGTTGAACCATGCCTTCCCTCGTTTGTTTCTTTCCAAATCCCATTCAAAATATGAAACATAATTGTGCATTGAGGAAGGGACATCTACATGTGTTATTTCCAAAAAAACGTGGCAACAATTCATATCACCTAAGCTTATCCCTTCAGCCATTACTCTTTGAGTATATGATGGTCTCCCATCACAACCTGAATGCCTCTACCAGAATGTGCCAGTTGAATTAGGTGGGGAAACAATTCTCATCGACATAGAAGTCATTGATGCCCAATTGGATTACAACATTTTCTTTGGACATAACTATATGTATGCCATGAATTTCTTCTCCTCTTTCATATTTTTCATAACGCTCTTCCCTCACAACAGGAAGATAGTCCCCATTGACTAATTAACAGACTATGAACCCAATCAGTCGGGTCACATAAACAAAATTATCCCTCTCATACGATCTACCTATGAACTCTCTCCTATCATCGAAGTCAAACCAATAATTTTTCAAGATCCATCACTCATGGGTTCTTACCATGGGGCACCCCCTCTTACCCACCCCCCCGCACTAGTACCGCTCAATTCTTTGTGGTCACATCATATGGTGTGGAGATCCTTGATGATCCTCCTCTTGAAGGATCCATACCCTCATCTTTCATGGATGCATATATTCCATAAACAATCTATGAGGGGATTACTTCATAGTATCCACCAGAATACACACCCCTCCAAGCCACCCCGTTGATGGTTGAGAAAATTCCTATTTGAAAAATGGTCCCTCAGGCCATAACCTAAATACCATTCTTTTACCCACCACCAGGGGTCTCAGCATATCAAGTTTCCTCTACTCTTACCTTACCAAATATGGTGTTTTCCATCCTATTTTGGTATCTCGCCCCACCATCTATGGTACTAATCCCTTCCATTCCACCTCAAACAAAGGTTTTTCCTACACAAGTGATGGTTCAAACGTAAAATCTTCCAATCGATCACACAGTTGGGGGAAATGATACCAATAATGTGGGAACCAGTACCAACAAAAGAGGCACCAAGAAGAAAAATGATTCCACCTTTCCCTCCCAACCACGGGTCCAACCACCATGCGCACTTTGTGCAACAATTACACACTTAACCAATATTTTCCCTACCTTACCAGAATTACACAATCCAATTCAACTCCATAAGGTAGATCCATTATTTCCTACACTAGTAGCGACACCCATAACCACAGAACCTACATCATCTTGAAATAAAGGTCTTCATACCAAATTCACGTGCTCCATAAGCTCATAGTATGGAAACTATACTCATCATTGTTCATCTCTCCCTCAATTCCAGAAAACCCCAGTAGCTATGCGACAAACAACATTTCCTAAGCCATCTCAAGCACCTTCCACATCTTCTAAAATTACTGGAATCCATTACAAATCCATGTCAGTAAATGAGTGGATGATATTCCCTTGTGCATTATGTGATCAGCTGGACCATTTAACATATATGTGCCCCCTCATTATTGATTACGGGGCTCAACACATGGCTTCTCTTCCACATATTCAAACACCGATTTAAACCCCCCTTCACCCAACCATGGAAATACCTTCATAAGGGAATTATGCCACATTCCCCTCGATCCCACACCTCTTACCTTTGGCTCCCTTAACCATACCTATCTCACAGCTATCAAAATACTTCTTGTCGAACCCACCCAATTTTCCTATAAGTCTTGTTCAATAGATTCTTCCTCCCCCCCCGTCAAACATGACCCACACATCTGTATGAATATATGGTGCATTTCGTCTAGTGAAGAATTATCCTCTCCCCCCATTGGTCCCCTTACCATGGAGGGAAACAATGACTACCCATCTTCATATTCTATACCTTCCATAGATGCTAACATCATCATCAATTCATATCATACCTCAAACACCATCACATCCCATCTACCTACTCAAACCTCTGATGACCCATTATTTTCATTCATATTCCAATCTGATAAAGACATATTAGAGGCCATGATAGCACCATATTGTCCATGGGATTCCATGCATCACCAATATTTCTTCTTAGCACAATAAGCATTTCAACCCCACATAGACACTCATGTTTATGCAATTGAAACCAAATATTTTATTCCCCCCACACATATGGATTGGTTCAATAAACCAATCCTTGCACCTAATGCATTTGAAGAATGGAATATGGCCAAAATCACCCCTACCATCAAAATAGACATCTCATTCAAACCTGGCGTAGTCGAAGAAACTACCATCATCATCACATGTTATCCTAAAGAGGTTACTGCTTACAAGTCCCTCTTTTAGGAATTTTGGGATGTTTTTGCATGGTCATACATAGAAATTATTGGATTAGATCTAGCCATTGTTGAACATCGCATTGACACATGGCCTCATGTCACCCTTATTTGTCAAAAGAAGCAACCTTTTCGCCCTCCAAAGGATATGGCTATCAAATATGAGATCGATAAATTACATTATGTTGGGTTCATTTACCGCATTGCATACACATATTGGGTCTCAAACCCGGTATCAGTCAATATAAAGAAGGGAGCTATTCAGGTCTATATTGATTTCTAAGACCTCAATCAAGCTTGTTACGAGGATGATTTCCCAACACCTTTCATCGATCAGGTAATTGATTCATGCACCGAACATGAGTTCCTTTCATCAATGGACAGATTCTCCAGCTACAATCAAATTCAAATATTTCATGCAAACCAATACAATACCACATTCATTTCCCCATGGGGCACAGTCTCCTATTGTATCATTCCATTTGGGCTCAAAAGCATAGGTGCCACTTTTCAGTGAGCCATGATGTATTCTTTTCATGATCTTTCCCATATCATCCTTGCTTACTTAGACGATCTCACTGCTCACTCCAAGAAGAAATCACAACACTTAGAGGACTTACAACTTGTCTTTGAACATTGTCGCAAGTACAACATTTGATTGAACCCCCTCAATTGTGTTTTTTGCGTCATAGTTGGATGCTTGTTGGGTTTCATTGTTTCCCAGCAAGGAATCACCATGGACCCCCAAAAATTCCAAGAAATCAACGACATTCATGCCCCAAAGAACTTGCACCAATTTCAAAGCCTCCAAGTAAATGCTAATTTCCCACGACACTTTGTTCCTGACTATGCAATTCATGCTCACGGCTTCTTTCACTTATTATGCCATGACATCCCATTCCATTGGGATCAACATGCCTAATATGATTTTGACTCCCTCAAAGAAGCACTCAGTAAAGCACCCCTAATTAGTCCCCCATAATTTTATAGGGATTATATCCTGTATTTATCTACCTCAGAGGTCTTAGTTGCAAGACTTCTATTTCAAGTAAGTGATGACCAGTGGGAGCATATAATTTACTGTAACATAAGAAAAAACCTATATGGACCACCTCTTAATTAAAATAATGAAGAGAAGTTAGCCCTAATTGTTATCCTTGCAGTCAAAAAAATGTGCCACTATATCTTGCTTCGAACTACCAAGGTCGTGGTAGATTATAATCCAATGCAATACCTTCTTAGTCAGCACTAGATCAATGGAAAATTTTTGCATTGGATCATCATCCTCCAAGAATACGATCTAGAGTTCATGACTCCCAAGAGAAAGCAATCCATATTCCTCGCAGAGTTGATTGCGGACCTCTTTTCAAACTCAACAGACACCCATATGAATGATAAATTCCTAGATGAACATTTATTATTTATTTCATCTGATGACCCATGGTATGGAGACATTCTCGTATATCTTTGTATGCAAAAATTTGTCCCTCATCTCTCCAAAGATGATCATCGTTTCATTTTTCTTCAAGCTTCACATTACCTCCTCATAGGTTATTTCCTCTATTGCAAGGGGGAAGACACCATTCTCCATTATTTCCTCATCATCGAATAGGTAGAAAAAATCCTAAATGACTTCCATAGTGGTGCTTGCAGGGCTCATCTATCTCGTATGTCCACAGCACAGAAATTGGTTCAGGCGAGTTAATTTTGGCCCACTTTGTTTTACAATTTCATCCACGCCATCAAGCATTGTGACAAATGTCAACTATACACATATAACTATATAGCATCACCCACTCCCCTCCATCTGGTCATTACAGTAGGCCCCTGTTGCAAATGGGGTATTGATTTCATGATTTGCAACCCCACATCCAGCAATGGGCAAAAATATATCATAGTCATTGTTGAATACTTTACCAAATGGGTGGAACAAACAACAATTATAGGAACTAACTAGTTCTTACTTACTTGTTTGAACTGGATTGGGGACATAGACGTAGAGTAGAGTAGAGTCACTGAATATGTATGCTAACTTGGGGTTAATCTCCGACACTCATTCATGGTAGCTCCTGGTGGGCTCTCGGATTGGAAGTGGAATTGGGAGCTCTTGGAAAATTTGGAATTATTACGGTCATTTGGGAAGAAGGATGTCCTTTGAGCATGGATTGGATGTGCACCTTCGCCTAGAGTTTGAGTAGAGGCCAGCTCCTGCGCAAATATCCTCTGCCCACTCTATATGTTGCACTTTCAGAGCTTATAGCTGAAGAGATTCGTCTGCAAGTCCCGGGCTCAAGAGCTTTGTTATACCCGTGCTTTTAGTATCCCTCCCTGCAAATTCCTATCTGAGAATGACGTGCGAGGCTACATGAGCCTGGAAGACAAGCTTTAAGGCAGAATAGTACTTTCTTTATGAACTACCTTCCTTCGCTTAGTTAGGAGCTAGTCTTTATCCCGAAAGCAAGACATAAATGCCCTAACCGAATTCAACCGCCCCCGAACGAGCGGATCCCACATGACGATCAACCCAACAAGAAGAAAAGGAACCATAAGAATCATCAGAATCAGACCTCCACACAGCGAACGAACAATACACACCCAACCCCTGGGATGGATGCTCGGATCAAGTCTAATTAAAGGAAGCAAGCTATCCATGCCAACATTCAATAATATGGCAGACAGTGCAACCCACTTCTTCCTCAACCATGTCATTACCCATTTTGGAGTTTTCCTCTAGCTGGTGTCTAACCATAGTAAACATTTAGAAAACGAAGTGTTCGTTGAGTTATCTACCAAATTAGGGTTTATTCATTAGTTCTCTTCACCATATTATACACAATCAACGATCAAGTTGAATTTTTCAACAAATTCCTCAAAACCATGATCTAGCGCACTATGGATAAACACAAAACCAACTAGCACCATATGTTGTTTTCAGCATTATGGGCATATCACACCGCAGTCAAAACCGTTGTCATCTTTCACACCTTTTCATCTAGTTTGCAGAGTCGAAGTTGTCCTTCCCATAGAATGAAAAATCCCCACACTGTGCACTACGATTGAGATCTTTCCCTACACAACTCCAATGGAGAAACAATTTCTCAAACTCGAGTCCCTAGATGAGGATCGATGTTCCTCTTTTCAAAACAACAAAGTGGCGCAAAAAAGTTCCAAAGTAGTCTTTGACTGCCAAGTAAACCTTCACTAATTCAAAGAAGGTGAGTTATTATTGGCCTACGACATCTCCTATGACACCTTTGGCCATGGTAATTTTGATTCCCTTTGGCGAGGACCATTCATCATTCTCCATTGTCTCACTAAGGGTGCCTAGCTAAGGGGAGCTACCTTCAAAGACCCTGTCAATGAATTATACTTAGATAAATTCTAACCTTAAGCGTAGCCACCCTACCTTAGGCTCTTCTTTTATTTTCCTAGTGCTTTTAGTCCTTTTTACAAAAAAAAACTTTCCAATACATATGTCTGATCCTTTGTCCTTGTTTTTTACAAATGAAATTTCCATCTGTTTACCCCATCAGGTACGTCGATGGTGCCAGTCACTAGACTCAGAATATTTCTTCAACGACTTGGGCCATTTACACCCCAGAACATTTATTACTCCACTCTAGTGTTATATTCCTTGGACCTACCACCAATAACCAAGATGAGTATTCCATTGTAATTGGTCTCCTCGCAAAAACTAGTCACCACCATATTCATCACATAAGCATCCTCCTAGATTATCATCTCATTGTCCTGTAGTTGAATAATGTGTATCGTGTCTATGATTCATGCTTATTTCGCAAATACCTTCAAGTAGATAACTATCTCATAATTTTGAATCCATCACATTCACACATATTCCTAGGAGTCTAAACCAAGTTGCAGATACCATGGTTAATCAAGTGCTAGATTGGAATTTATCGCATTAGCTTACACATTCATTTTTCAACATAACTCATCCACATCAACATCAAAACAATTACCCAACCATACATAATGTCACATATATAC
>JZKD02S2111365.1:35399-47362 GCA_000966675.3 Picea glauca | reverse complement strand
TCATATTTACATCAAACACTATTGGTTCCATTACCCAAACCTTTGTGCTATGGGTCTTTCTTCAAGGGTTGACATCAATGACAACCAACCTTAATCAACAGAAGAGAGCATGAACGGAGTGTGAAATATGGAGAGATGAAGAACACAAGTTGGACAAAGCATAAATGGTGAAAACAATAGACTATATGAGAACCTAAGAGAATTAGAAGAAAAGAGTAAGATAATATGGAAAGAAAAAACAAGTGCAACCAAGCATGAATAGACAGAACCATACCATAATTGCATAATAGAGAGGAACTGGTAAATGTTGAAATGTTTGTATTGTTGTAAGGTATTATTCAAGAAAAGTTTTAGAAAACAGGGTGGTAGGGTGGTGCTAGGGAGGATTGTTGTCCTCAGAGTTTCAAGTGGGTTCTTGAACACAGGGAGTTGTAGCTTCCATCTAGTTGCATCCAGAAAAACAAGGATGGTAGGGTGGTTCAAGGGAGAACCATTGTTCTCTGTTATACAAGTTGGTGCCTGTGTGACTGGAAGTTGGTGTTGGAACACTCAGGGAATTGGTGCTTCCTTTTAGTGGGTGCTAGAGAAACTAGAGAGTTGGTGCTCTCAGCAAGTTGCATATTGCTAAAGAAGAGGTTGTAGCCTCATTTTGAGTTGTTTCTCAAAGAAAGATGATGTACAGAACTTAAAATATTTCCTATCATTCCAAGAAGAAGAGGTTTTATCCATTTATGGGTTTCCTCATGAATATATCTCTCTGTGTATATCATGTGTCTGATTGATGTTTATTATTTTTTTTGTTCATGACTTTCATAATCTTGATGATCACTTGAAGAAGGTTAATAACATTTTAATAGGCATAAAATTGTTTAAACATAGTAACAACTGATTCACCCCCCCCCTCCTCTCAGTTGTCTTAGTATTTCCAACAATTGTTATCAAAGTAGGTTCCTTTTATTTAAAGGTATATCAGTAAGCTTAAAAATGACAAGTCATGAAGGAACTTCAACCAATAATACGTCCTTGTTCAATGGAACAAACTTTGCCTTATGGAAAGTTAGGATGATAACCTACATAATGGCTTTAGGTGCAGATGTTTGGGATGTGGTAGAGACTAGTTATGTAAAGCCAGTTGTACTAGCTAATAAGGATGACAAGTTATAATTTAGCTTCAAATCTAAGGCTATGAATAATATTCTGAGTGGGCTTGCAGAAGCATAATTTGTAAAATTTATGCACTTAGAATATGCCAAAGAAATGTGGGACAAAATCATTAGCAGTTATGAAGGTAATGAGAAGGTAAAGGATGCCAAGCTTCAATTTGAACAACTAAAAATGAATGACAATGAAACAGTTAATAAATTTTTCTTAAGAGTTGAGGAACTTGTGAATGCCATGAAGGGTCTTGGTGAGAAGATTGAAGACGTATTTTTAGCTCAAAAGATTTTAAGATCTCTACCAAATAGATTTAATCCAAAAGTTTATGCAATCAAAGAATTGAATGATCTTAAAACATTGTCTATTGATCAACTTCTAGGAACTCTAACTGCTTATTAAATGAGGATTAGTAAGGATAAACCCACCTCCAGAGAAGCATCATTTAAAGAAGATAAGAATGAGGATTTTGAGCCTGATGAAATTGAAGCAAAATTTGTGAGAAGACTAAAGAAGGGATCAGGCAAGTACCAAGGCAATTTTCCCTTCAAATGTTTTAACTATGGAAATATAGGTCACTTTTCATCTAAGTGTCCACACAAGAAGAAGGACCATAACTCTGAAGGTGAAGAGAAGTACAAATCCAAGAGATTTGGTAAAATGAAAATTTTATGTGTAAACAATGATGACTCTTAAGGAGACATGGATAGTGATTCTTCTTGTGAAGATAAGGTTAATGACTTTATGCTTATGGCCAAAGGGGATTATGATAATAAAATCATAGGAAGTAATTTTAATGATGAAGAAGTTGTGGTTGACTTGGAAGGATAACTTATCCGTTCTCTGGAAGAAATTGCTAGACTCATATTTAAAAAGAAAAAGAAAAAACAATTGCTGATACAGTTCGAGAAAGACAGTAAAAAACATGATGAAGACTTTTCCCTGCTAAAAGTGGAATTAGAAGAGGCAAATAAAATAGAGGACATTCTAAAACAAAATTTATTAGAGAAGAAGTAAAGATGTGAAGCCTTGGAAGAAGAGGTAGTAAAAACCAGGAAAGATATGGAGAAGTTTAAATCATTATATCTCCAAAATATTCCAAGCATTAAAGCCTCAGCAGAACTAAATGACATTCTGAGCAAACAAAGATCTCCTTTTTTGAATACTGGTTTAGACTATGTAAGTGGTTCAAGTAGTAAACAACCAGAAAGAAAAGAGCCAGTAAAGATGATCAAGTTCCAAGTCAGCAGACAATTAGGCCATGTGAGTACTCTACCACCAAAAACTAATAAAGACAAGATGATCCTTGATAAAAAAAATATATATCAGAAGATGGAGCAACAAATGCCAAGAATAAGGTCATCCTTCAGGTACCAAAATTTATTCCATGATTACTGTTTTTACTTCTCTAATTTTGGTCATAAGATTGCAAATTGTCAAATTAAGTTTAGAGACATGCAACTGAGGAGATCAAGAAATAAGAAATATTTGCAACATAGAACTAAAAAGCCAATGAGTAGACAAAATTGCACCAATCACTTTGACCTATTGAACAATGAGATCGAATGTTATAATTGTCATAACTTCCGCCAAAAAGCTACAAACTTCCATATGAAGAATTACAAAGCAGATCCAAGGATAAAACCCTTAGCTAGAAATGCCAGCACATGGAAAAATAAAGATAGTGAAAAATGTGGTTGAATACTTTTAGCTCAAAAACAAAATAACCCCTAGTATACAAACAATGGATGTTCCAAGCACATGACTGGAGACAAGGATAAGTTTATGTCTATAAGTAAAATCAAAATAGGAAATGTGACCTTTGGAAATGATGAAGTAGGTAAAATCAAAGGTAAAGGGATGGTGAGTTTGAGTAATGGAAAAGGAAAATCCCAGAATGTTCTTCTTGTAGATGGGCTTAAATATAATTTGCTCAGTGTAAGTCAAATGTGTGATAGAGGATATGAAGTGGTGTTTACTTCCAAAGATTGTAAGATAAAGTCTGTAAACTCGAGACAAGTGGTGGTTAAAGGAATAAGGATAGAAAACAATGTCTATGTTTTGAAAGAAGAAAAAGAAGAGTGTCAATTAAGCAAGCATGATGAAATTTGGTTATGTCATAGGAGACTTGGACACCTAAATTTTGATCATCTAGTCAAACTTAGAAACATTGGGGTAGTAAAAGATCTTCCAAAGATATCCAATCCATATGATTTTGTATGTAAACCTTGCCAAATAGGAAAGCTTTGTTTTCCCTTGACCAAGTTTTGAGGATCCTTGGTCATGTTTGACCTATTTTTGGGACTTCGATAGGATGTCGAAGGCGGAGATCATGGGATCTCAGCCCCGTTTTAGGGACTTTTTGGGTTTTGGGCTTATTTAATGGGTATGGAGATGTCGGCCCATGGGTTTACCCATGCTTAGGCCTATTTTGTAATGTATACATAGAAGTCTAGGCGATGTAAGAAGTAGTGAATAGTGACTAGTAGTGACTAGTGAGTTGCAAGTGTGATAAGTGTTGAGTGCTAATTGCTTTGTGCATAGTGTGTGAGGCTTTCACAACTAAGTGAAAGTGATTGTAAGACATTGTGGATGGATTTGTGCTATAACTCAAGGGAGGAGGATCTAGCGAGGTGCTCAGATCTCCTGTCCTCTGCGAAGTTGATTTTGAGGATTTGTGTATGTAAGAAGATTGAAAGAATCTAATAAAGAAGACGAAGAGTTGGTGGACGTAGCCCCAGGGTGGGGGTGAACCACGTATATCCTATGCTGTGAATGCTTTGTTCTTTTGGTTTTTCTTTTGTTTATGTGATTCAATGCTTAGTGCGATGTTAGATGATAGATGAATCTGATATGATAGATTAGTGCTAAATAATGTGAATGAATGCTAGATCTGATATCTATTGGTATTCTTAGTGCTTGAATCTATTGGATCTATGTGAACACGTCGATCCGTTGTTAGGGTTTATCGGCGCTGTGAACTAAAGGTGAATATTAACAAACTGTAATAACTATGTTCTCTATTAAGGTGTTACAATCACATATATGTGTCCTAGCTAAGGTTGAAGACATCTGAGTCCTGCAACCACCCCTGCCTCTACCTCAGGTGAGACTTCATCTGCTTCGTAGGTGTTTCTGAAAGGGTCGGTAGTTAGGGTTTTGTTGGTGGGTTGTTGTAGTGTTGAACCTTGGGTCTGCCCTTGTGCCAACAAATGGTTCCATTGTTGGGACTTGAAACTGTGATTGCTGGGAACTAAGGAAGAAGAATCTTTGTGAGAAGGTCTAACCCAAAACTATGAAAGCTCTGTGCATAGATATGTTTCTTGTGCAATACTCTACTGGGATTGTTAAACTCTATGCTAAGAANTCATATTTACATCAAACACTATTGGTTCCATTACCCAAACCTTTGTGCTATGGGTCTTTCTTCAAGGGTTGACATCAATGACAACCAACCTTAATCAACAGAAGAGAGCATGAACAGAGTGTGAAATATGGAGAGATGAAGAACACAAGTTGGACAAAGCATAAATGGTGAAAAAAATAGACTATATGAGAACCTAAGAGCATGAGAAGAAAAGAGTAAGAGAATATGGAAAGAAAAAACAAGTGCAACCAAGCATGAATAGACAGAACCAAACCATAATTGCATAATAGAGAGGAACTGGTAAATGTTGAAATGTTTGTATTGTTGTAAGGTATTATTCAAGAAAAGTTTTAGAAAAAAGGGTGGTAGGGTGGTGCTAGGGAGGATTGTTATCCTCAGAGTTTCAAGTGGGTTCTTGAACATAGGGAGTTGTAGCTTCCATCTAGTTGCATCCAGAAAAACAAGGATGGTAGGGTGGTTCAAGGGAGAACCATTGTTCTCTGTTATACAAGTTGGTGCCTGTGTGACTGGAAGTTGGTGTTGGAACACTCAGGGAATTGGTGCTTCCTTTTAGTGGGTGCTAGAGAAACTAGAGAGTTGGTGCTCTCAGCAAGTTGCATATTGCTAAAGAAGAGGTTGTAGCCTCATTTTGAGTTGTTTCTCAAAGAAAGATGATGTACAGAACTTAAAATATTTCCTATCATTCCAAGAAGAAGAGGTTTTATCCATTTATGGGTTTCCTCATGAATATATCTCTCTGTGTATATCATGTGTCTGATTGATGTTTATTATTTTTTTTGTTCATGACTTTCATAATCTTGATGATCACTTGAAGAAGGTTAATAACATTTTAATAGGCATAAAATTGTTTAAACATAGTAACAACTGATTCACCCCCCCCCTCCTCTCAGTTGTCTTAGTATTTCCAACAATTGTTATCAAAGTAGGTTCCTTTTATTTAAAGGTATATCAGTAAGCTTAAAAATGACAAGTCATGAAGGAACTTCAACCAATAATACGTCCTTGTTCAATGGAACAAACTTTGCCTTATGGAAAGTTAGGATGATAACCTACATAATGGCTTTAGGTGCAGATGTTTGGGATGTGGTAGAGACTAGTTATGTAAAGCCAGTTGTACTAGCTAATAAGGATGACAAGTTATAATTTAGCTTCAAATCTAAGGCTATGAATAATATTCTGAGTGGGCTTGCAGAAGCATAATTTGTAAAATTTATGCACTTAGAATATGCCAAAGAAATGTGGGACAAAATCATTAGCAGTTATGAAGGTAATGAGAAGGTAAAGGATGCCAAGCTTCAATTTGAACAACTAAAAATGAATGACAATGAAACAGTTAATAAATTTTTCTTAAGAGTTGAGGAACTTGTGAATGCCATGAAGGGTCTTGGTGAGAAGATTGAAGACGTATTTTTAGCTCAAAAGATTTTAAGATCTCTACCAAATAGATTTAATCCAAAAGTTTATGCAATCAAAGAATTGAATGATCTTAAAACATTGTCTATTGATCAACTTCTAGGAACTCTAACTGCTTATTAAATGAGGATTAGTAAGGATAAACCCACCTCCAGAGAAGCATCATTTAAAGAAGATAAGAATGAGGATTTTGAGCCTGATGAAATTGAAGCAAAATTTGTGAGAAGACTAAAGAAGGGATCAGGCAAGTACCAAGGCAATTTTCCCTTCAAATGTTTTAACTATGGAAATATAGGTCACTTTTCATCTAAGTGTCCACACAAGAAGAAGGACCATAACTCTGAAGGTGAAGAGAAGTACAAATCCAAGAGATTTGGTAAAATGAAAATTTTATGTGTAAACAATGATGACTCTTAAGGAGACATGGATAGTGATTCTTCTTGTGAAGATAAGGTTAATGACTTTATGCTTATGGCCAAAGGGGATTATGATAATAAAATCATAGGAAGTAATTTTAATGATGAAGAAGTTGTGGTTGACTTGGAAGGATAACTTATCCGTTCTCTGGAAGAAATTGCTAGACTCATATTTAAAAAGAAAAAGAAAAAACAATTGCTGATACAGTTCGAGAAAGACAGTAAAAAACATGATGAAGACTTTTCCCTGCTAAAAGTGGAATTAGAAGAGGCAAATAAAATAGAGGACATTCTAAAACAAAATTTATTAGAGAAGAAGTAAAGATGTGAAGCCTTGGAAGAAGAGGTAGTAAAAACCAGGAAAGATATGGAGAAGTTTAAATCATTATATCTCCAAAATATTCCAAGCATTAAAGCCTCAGCAGAACTAAATGACATTCTGAGCAAACAAAGATCTCCTTTTTTGAATACTGGTTTAGACTATGTAAGTGGTTCAAGTAGTAAACAACCAGAAAGAAAAGAGCCAGTAAAGATGATCAAGTTCCAAGTCAGCAGACAATTAGGCCATGTGAGTACTCTACCACCAAAAACTAATAAAGACAAGATGATCCTTGATAAAAAAAATATATATCAGAAGATGGAGCAACAAATGCCAAGAATAAGGTCATCCTTCAGGTACCAAAATTTATTCCATGATTACTGTTTTTACTTCTCTAATTTTGGTCATAAGATTGCAAATTGTCAAATTAAGTTTAGAGACATGCAACTGAGGAGATCAAGAAATAAGAAATATTTGCAACATAGAACTAAAAAGCCAATGAGTAGACAAAATTGCACCAATCACTTTGACCTATTGAACAATGAGATCGAATGTTATAATTGTCATAACTTCCGCCAAAAAGCTACAAACTTCCATATGAAGAATTACAAAGCAGATCCAAGGATAAAACCCTTAGCTAGAAATGCCAGCACATGGAAAAATAAAGATAGTGAAAAATGTGGTTGAATACTTTTAGCTCAAAAACAAAATAACCCCTAGTATACAAACAATGGATGTTCCAAGCACATGACTGGAGACAAGGATAAGTTTATGTCTATAAGTAAAATCAAAATAGGAAATGTGACCTTTGGAAATGATGAAGTAGGTAAAATCAAAGGTAAAGGGATGGTGAGTTTGAGTAATGGAAAAGGAAAATCCCAGAATGTTCTTCTTGTAGATGGGCTTAAATATAATTTGCTCAGTGTAAGTCAAATGTGTGATAGAGGATATGAAGTGGTGTTTACTTCCAAAGATTGTAAGATAAAGTCTGTAAACTCGAGACAAGTGGTGGTTAAAGGAATAAGGATAGAAAACAATGTCTATGTTTTGAAAGAAGAAAAAGAAGAGTGTCAATTAAGCAAGCATGATGAAATTTGGTTATGTCATAGGAGACTTGGACACCTAAATTTTGATCATCTAGTCAAACTTAGAAACATTGGGGTAGTAAAAGATCTTCCAAAGATATCCAATCCATATGATTTTGTATGTAAACCTTGCCAAATAGGAAAGCTTTGTTTTCCCTTGACCAAGTTTTGAGGATCCTTGGTCATGTTTGACCTATTTTTGGGACTTCGATAGGATGTCGAAGGCGGAGATCATGGGATCTCAGCCCCGTTTTAGGGACTTTTTGGGTTTTGGGCTTATTTAATGGGTATGGAGATGTCGGCCCATGGGTTTACCCATGCTTAGGCCTATTTTGTAATGTATACATAGAAGTCTAGGCGATGTAAGAAGTAGTGAATAGTGACTAGTAGTGACTAGTGAGTTGCAAGTGTGATAAGTGTTGAGTGCTAATTGCTTTGTGCATAGTGTGTGAGGCTTTCACAACTAAGTGAAAGTGATTGTAAGACATTGTGGATGGATTTGTGCTATAACTCAAGGGAGGAGGATCTAGCGAGGTGCTCAGATCTCCTGTCCTCTGCGAAGTTGATTTTGAGGATTTGTGTATGTAAGAAGATTGAAAGAATCTAATAAAGAAGACGAAGAGTTGGTGGACGTAGCCCCAGGGTGGGGGTGAACCACGTATATCCTATGCTGTGAATGCTTTGTTCTTTTGGTTTTTCTTTTGTTTATGTGATTCAATGCTTAGTGCGATGTTAGATGATAGATGAATCTGATATGATAGATTAGTGCTAAATAATGTGAATGAATGCTAGATCTGATATCTATTGGTATTCTTAGTGCTTGAATCTATTGGATCTATGTGAACACGTCGATCCGTTGTTAGGGTTTATCGGCGCTGTGAACTAAAGGTGAATATTAACAAACTGTAATAACTATGTTCTCTATTAAGGTGTTACAATCACATATATGTGTCCTAGCTAAGGTTGAAGACATCTGAGTCCTGCAACCACCCCTGCCTCTACCTCAGGTGAGACTTCATCTGCTTCGTAGGTGTTTCTGAAAGGGTCGGTAGTTAGGGTTTTGTTGGTGGGTTGTTGTAGTGTTGAACCTTGGGTCTGCCCTTGTGCCAACAAATGGTTCCATTGTTGGGACTTGAAACTGTGATTGCTGGGAACTAAGGAAGAAGAATCTTTGTGAGAAGGTCTAACCCAAAACTATGAAAGCTCTGTGCATAGATATGTTTCTTGTGCAATACTCTACTGGGATTGTTAAACTCTATGCTAAGAANTTAAATATAATTTGCTCAGTGTAAGTCAAATGTGTGATAGAGGATATGAAGTGGTGTTTACTTCCAAAGATGGTAAGATAAAGTCTGTAAACTCGAGACAAGTGGTGGTTAAAGGAATAAGGATAGAAAACAATGTCTATGTTTTGAAAGAAGAAAAAGAAGAGTGTCAATTAAGCAAGTATGATGAAAGTTGGTTATGTCATAGGAGACTTGGACACCTAAATTTTGATCATCTGGTCAAACTTAGAAACAGTGGGGCAGTAAAAGATCTTCCAAATATATCCAATCCATATGATTTTGTATGTAAACCTTGCCAAATAGGAAAGCTTTGTTTGCCCTTGACCAAGTTTTGAGGATCCTTGGTCATGTTTGACCTATTTTTGGGACTTCAACAGGATGTCAAAGGCGGAGATCATGGGATCTCATCCCTGTTTTAGGGACTTTTTGGGTTTTGGGCTTATGTAATGGGTATGGAGATGTCGGCCCATGGGTTTACCCATGCTTAGGCCTATTTTGTAATGTATAAATAGAAGTCTAGGCGATGTAAGAAGTAGTGAATAGTGACTAGTAGTGACTAGTGAGTTGCAAGTGTGATAAGTGTTGAGTGCTAATTTCTTTGTGCATAGTGTGTGAGGCTTGCACAACTAAGTGAAAGTGATTGTAAGACATTGTGGATGGATTTGTGCTATAACTCAAGGGAGGAGGATCTAGCGAGGTGCTCAAATCTCCTGTCCTCTGCGAAGTTGATTTTGAGGCTTTGTGTATGTAAGAAGATTGAAAGAATCTAATAAAGAAGACGAAGAGTTGGTGGACGTAGCCCCAGGGTGGGGGTGAACCACGTATATCCTATGCTGTGAATGCTTTGTGATTTTGGTTTTTCTTTTGTTTATGTGATTCAATGCTTAGTGCGATGTTAGATGATAGATGAATCTGATATGATAGATTAGTGCTAAATAATGTGAATGAATGATAGATCTGATATCTATTGGTATTCTTAGTGCTTGAATCTATTGGATCTATGTGAATACTGCGTCGATCCGTTGTTAGGGTTTATCGGCGCTGTGAACTAAAGGTGAATATTAACAAACTGTAATAACTAAGTTCTCTATTAAGGTGTTACAATCACATATCTGTGTCCTAGCTAAGGTTGAAGACATCTGAGTCCTGCAACCACCCCTGCCTCTACCTCAGGTGAGACTTCATCTGCTTCGCAGGTGTTTCTGAAAGGGTCGGTAGTTAGGGTTTTGTTGGTGGGTTGTTGTAGTGTTGAACCTTGGGTCTGCCCTTGTGCCAACAAATGGTTCCGTTGTTGGGACTTGAAACTATGATTGCTGGAAACTAAGGAAGAAGAATCTTTGTGAGAAGGTCTAACCCAAAACTATGAAAGCTCTGTGCATAGATATGTTTCTTGTGCAATACTCTACTGGGATTGTTAAACTCTATGCTAAGAAGAGAAGTCTAATCTGAATAAAAGAGGTAAGATCTTGAAGCCTTGCATTCTGAAAGAGGTAAGAATAGTGAAAATTTTTAGATATGGAAGATTTGTGCTCTGAGAAAAGTAAGATAAGTGGAAATTTTTGTTTCAAGAATATGGATCTAGGTATGTTTGATAAAAAACTTCCTAGCCTGAAAAATAGGGTGAAACTAGAAGAAAGAATATTTGATATGAGTAGATCTGATGAGAATAGTGAAATATATGTTATTCCTATGCATAGAAAGAATGTTTGGACTAATAAATGGATGAAGGATCCTAGAAATAATTTTTTGCAGGTTAGCTACCATGATCTTAGTGTGCGGTACATGAAAGGATGGGGATCATTTAAGAGAAAGAGAGAATTAAATATTTTTTACAATTGCAGAAGACCGAGACATCTTGCTAAGGAATACCCTCATAGAAGACCCAATTGTCTTTGTTGTAAAGCTATGGATCATGAAGTTTTGGATTTCCCTAGAATGATTTCTAAACTTGAAAGAATGAATATGAGACAAGAAAACCATCATAAAGGTCAAGACACTAAGACCATGGTAGAACCCCAGAAAGAATCAGAAACTGTATTGCTACAAATGTAAGAAACCCTGAATGACCACCAAAATATCAACTTATCAAAGATCTTCAAAGAAAAAGAGTACATAGAAGCAAGAATAGGAGACCTTGACATTGACTGTGTTCTGGATGCAGAAACACAAGTGAATTTTATGACAGAAAGAACTTGGGAAACTTTAGGAAAGCCTGCTATGCTTTCTTCATTGGGAGGAATAGGATTATTTAGAGGAAAGATGATAAACCTATGTGGAAAGCTCACCCAAATATATATGAGTGCGCATGGAACTTCTACAGAGGAAGAGTTTGAGGTTGTTAAATTTATTGAGAACAACGCCCCATTTGCTATATTACTACGAAAACCTTGGATTGAAAGGGATTAGGCTAGAAGGAAAGAAGAATAAGTCTTAGAGCAGAGGAAGCAAGAATAAAAAGATTTCATGACTAGGAGGATCGCACACTTGATTAAAGAACAGGAGAACGTATCGAAGCTATTTAGAACCAGAAACTTGGATGTCAAAGTTGAAAGAACACAAGAAGACTCACAGAAGACTGAATCACCTACCCCAAATAGAGAAGAAGTATTGCCCTTGAATCCTAGGAAAGAATCTCAAAATCACGAAGTTACTATGCCAAGAGGAGATAAGAATCAAAACGGAAAGAGGAATACCGAGATGAAGCTCACTGGAAAGAAGGCTAGAAAACAAAGTAAGAATAGATCAAAGATCGAAAATTCATATAAGGTTCCAGAGGGAACTTCACAGAAGCAAAATTTGCAAAACTGAAACTTCGTCGGGATAGCAGAACAACACCACATGGAACTTCGCCATTGTGAAGCAATATAGCCGTTAGAAATAGTATAACCATTAGACTGATGC
>JZKD02S2111354.1:27561-38110 GCA_000966675.3 Picea glauca | reverse complement strand
AGGTATTGGAGTGCTTGGTAGTTCAGTGTTTGATGGAGTTGAGTTTCGAGTACAGTGGTTTCTTGGGGAGTTGACTGAGATTCTTTGGCCATTGATCATTCTACTCATCAGGAGCATTCGGGTGTCATGCATGGTGATCACTTGTAGAGGCCCTATCTTGAGGGGAGTCAACTTTGTGTCACACGGGTGGATATGGGACCCCGGTATCATATGCAGATTGATTCAGTTATTGCTTGAGGACAAGCAATATTCCAGTAGCAAGGACTGTAATGTCCCCATTTTTGGACATTATTGCATTACATAGTGTTATGCCTACCAGAGTAGCCAGATAGGGGTGACAGAGAGTTCGAGAGATATAGAGGGGTTTTATTGGGCCCGACTTGGATCGTTCATCATCAGGATCCATTCCGCACATCTTGGATTTGGTTCTGTTGCATTCCAACGATTTCTGTAATTTTGAGTTATTATGGGTCATATCTTAATTAAATTCACTAAGAAGGTCATAATGGGCAGTGATTGCACAACTCAACTAGTGAGGACGCAAGGGTTAGAGAGGGTTTTGTGTAGCTTCCCAGGACCAGGGTTTATCTTGTAGATTCCTTTTGACATAGTTGAGTATTAGCTAGGGCGATTATTTTAAGCCACTAGTCATCAGATTCTGACAGTGGAATCTCTTAGGGCGCATCAGACATCTAGGAAGTGCATAATTCTTGAGGAGGGACGCTTGGAGTTCTAGGGGGTATTCTGGATCAGATTCGAGGAAACCCTCCCAACCCAGTACAGAGGAGGCCAGGGTGCACATTTCGAGAATAATAGTAGTGGATTTCGACAGTGGAATCACTAGGACACACTCCCCGAGCCTAGGAGGTGCACAACCCCCCAGGGGATGACATTTGGAGCTTTAGATGTCAGATATTCGGTCCGACAGTTGCCAGGGAGAGCCTAGAGACCAAGGCGCTCAGTTTCAGACAGTTTCCAGTCCATTCTGTCAAGTATAGCCACCAAGGCGAGTTTTCCAGTATTTGCAACAGTTGTCGTGACTTTCCGGAACTGCATTTTGTCGATCTATTCGTGCATGCACAGATCTACCTTCATCTTCTGATCACGAGTATTTCATATTAGTTGCTTTGTATTCCAATGACGGTCCATGAGATCTAGCTGATGACTATTTTATCTTCTTCCACCATATTGTTGTATTTCCTACTTTTTCCTCATAATACATATTATTGAGATGATGTTTGTTCCTTATTTCATATGCATCGTATATACTGCTTAAACATTAATGTATGACACACACGCATGCGAAAATCACCAAGCATGTTAAACCATTAACTCAAACACATCCAGAAACCCCCAGAGTATCAGATTTCAAAGACAAAACACTAGTTCAACAGTAGATATCAAGATCAACTGGATTTGGGATATTTCGTTGCAAATGTGCAAGTTTAAGATCGGTGAAGATTTTGTTGAAGATGTAGATGTCTGTACAGATCTGATGAAGTAGATGTACCAATGAGATGTCCGCATATATTCACTTTCTGTAATTGTAATTAAGAATATCTAAATCCCATACCATGTGAAGTTTGGATGAAACTTTGTAAATCGTGTGGCCGTTTCTGGAAAAATGCTAAAAATTTGTTGATTTTAAAATGCTCATTACTTCACTTCCTGGACTCCGTTTCGAACGATTTTTTTTTTGAAATTGGGTGTTTTTCCGAGAGGAATTCAAATATCCAATTTGTTTCTGCAAATTATGCTCAGAAAATTTCAGGATTAAATCTGATGTGCGCGGCCCCCTTTTTGGCTCATGAGATGCATGCATGACGCATGCATGTCTCCTGAAATGCATGCATGGCGCATGAAAAAGTGTCTTCATGTGAATCTTGAGATGCATGCATGATATATGAAATTAAGAAAACAAATCTAAAATGGAGTATACATCATCTACAATTAATGGAACAAAAATTTGTGCAGATACTTGTCTAGAAGATTTTTCAGAATAAGAGGCTTGATCTTCTAATGGCTTCTCTTTGATCTTCTAATGGCTTCTCTTTTGGCTCTATCTTTTCAATCTCCTGCATGCAATCTTCACAATCTTCTTTATTCTCGAACAAAACCTCCAATCTGGTCCATAGTTCATTTGGAGTTGAGTCTCGTGATTCATCATATACTTGGTGGAGAATTTTAGGAGAAATAGACTAGAAGATACATCTTATGGCCATATCATGTCTATTGAGAAAGTTATTTTTCTCATCGGCGGAATCAGGCTCTGCTTCCGTTGCCATGGTTATTTGGTATAAGCCTTTAATTCTAAGAAGAAGTAGAATCCTAAACTTCCACTCCAAATAGTTATGAGGCATGAGAAGTATTGTTGGAGAGTAAAACATAGATTCCATCTTTTCTGCTGCTTTGTTTTGTCTATTGAATTTTCAGTAGGCTAAGCTCAAGCACGAATTTTATTTCAATTTTAGCATTTACTTGAACCATAGACAAATGCAGCTACACCATTAACAATTGTTGCAATAACCAAGATCACAAGAAGAAATACCATGCACAAGTACACAAGAAATATCTTGGGAAACCCTTCTCAACAAGGGAAGAAAACCCAGTAATTCTTTGCTATATTCTTCAAGAGAAAGACCTCCCACACCATAGACCTAGCACACAAAAGGGTTCTCACGAAACCAAGAAGGCTAGCGCCCAAGAGAGGTGTGAACTTCAGCCCTAGAAGATGTACTTGCTGAAATTTCCAAAATCACATGTGTGTTGTGTTTCCTCAATGGGGAAATCACCTTTATTTATACTAGACTGGACAAATCAAAAGTGGTGTCTATTGGCACAACAGGTCCGACCTCAATAACTCAGAATATAATTAATAATTACCATATTAATTATCTTTCACTTTATGGTGGGGACGACTTGTACCCTTTACATCACAATTAGGATTACAGGTAAATCTGACTCTTAGACAATATAGCAAGGGATCTCACACACCCACTAGTGCTCAGCCACTAGGGGCACATCCACCTGTGCTCAGCCACAGGGACATCCAATTCAATAGATCTCTATCTCACTGAGTCTCATAGGAGAATCATCTGGACACACACTCACTAGTGCTCAGCCACTAGGATCACGCCCACCTATGCTCAGCCACAGGGACGTCCTACTCAACAGATCTCTATCTCACTGAGTCTCATAGGAGAATCATTTGGAGTACCACATTGTCTCAACTCTCTACACAGATGAGAAAAATAAACCCATCACATGGGCACCTTCACCCTTCACAGGGGTACACATCGTTTCATCTCAAACGACACACCCATCTCATGGGCATCCTCCCCACACAGGGGCACACAGCGTTCCATCTTCGTCTCAGAGAGAAACGACACACCCATCTCATGGGCATCTTCCCCACACAAGGGCACACAATGTTCCATCTCCGTCTCAGAGAGGAACGACACACCCATCTCATGGGCACACCCAACTCAGGGGCTCTCTCATAGGCCGACTCACTCAGTCTATGTCCAAGAGGATGTCTCATGCAGCTGTAATCATCAATACTCCCTCTCAGCTAGGGAGGCATTCTCCACCAGGACAAGTCTCTCACGGAAGTACTCGAACTCCGTCTTGGCAATCGGTTTGGTGAAGATATCTACAATATGCTCATGTGTAGGAAGGTACTGCATGTGTACTGCTTTCCTCTGCACCATGTCTCTGATATAATGATATTTTATCTAAATTTGTTTTGATCTATCATGAAATACAGGGTTCTCAAAGAGCTTCACACAGCTCTGGTTATCACAATGAATAATGGTAGGATCCATCTCATGATCAAATAAATCTGTCAGGAGGTTGCGAAGCCACACTGCTTCGCGGACTGCCACACTCAATGCTATATACTCTGCTTTTGCGGTACTCAAGGCCATAGAGCTCTATTTCCTGCTGCACCAGGAAACCATGGCAGACCCTAAGGTATAACAACAACCGGATGTGCTCTTCCGGTCCACTGTGCTCCCTGCCCAATATGCATCGGCATATCCCTGCAAACTCAAGTCTACATTGGAGGCATATCTCAGGGCCTATCCAATTGTGCCTTGTAGATATCTCAATACATGCTTCACTGCTATCCAGTGAGTCTGTCTCGGTTGACTCAAGAACTGACTAAGTACATTCACTGCATAGCATATATCGGGTCTGGTGTTAACCAGATACATCAATGATCCAATCAGTTGTCGGTACAAATGTGGACCACTCTCTCCTGAATCAGTAGAAGCATCATTCATTTTCTTCAAATCCATCACCATCGGTGTAGGCATGGATTTTCACTCTGTCATACCGAACTTTGTCAATATCTCCACTATATATTTTCCTTAACTCAGGAAAATCTCATCAGTCCTCTGCCATACTTCTAGTCCCAAGAAGTAGTGCATCATACCCAAATCCTTCATCTCGAATTCAGAAGTCAATGCTTGCTTGCATTCAGCAATAAGTCTTTCTGAACTGGTGAGGAATAAGTCATCCACATATAGGACCAAGATTAGGCACTCATTACCAACAATATGATAATATAGGTTTGGATCAGCAGCACTCTTGTTGAAGCTCAAATTCATCAAGAATCCATCCATTTTCTCATACCAAGCATGAGGTGCTTGCTTTAGTCCATATAAGGATTTCTTCAACCTGCACACATGAGATTTCTCGTCATGTATCACGAATCCTTCTGGATGCTCGATTTAAACTTCTTCCTCAATCTCACCATTGAGAAAGGTTGTCTTTAAATCCATCTAATGTAGTTTACAAACCATGAATGATAGTACGGATGGAAGTGTATCGGGCTACTGGAGCAAATGTCTCATTATAGTCAACTCCCTCTACTTGTGAGAATCCTCTGGCTACAAATCTCGCTTTGTATTTCTCGACACTTTCATCAGTTGCATGCTTGAATCTATAGATCCACTTGGAAGTCACTACAGACTTCCCTTCTGGTCTCGGAACAATATCACATACATCATTCTTCAAGATGGACTGATATTCTTCTGTCATGGCATCTTTCCATACCTGCTCTCCTGTCGCTTCTCCATGACAAGAAGGCTCATAATCAATGATGTGGCTCATGGATGAAAAGTAGCTCGAAAATCTCTTTGGTCTCTTTCTCTCTCGGGATGTGCCTTGAGGGTTGCATGTCCCTCTACCTCCTGTAGAGTTTGTTGAGCCCAGGAAGGCCTTTTTATGCCCTACTGCAATATCTCTAGGGATATCAACTGGAGCAACTGGATCAATTGGAATAATGGTTGTCTCCCTCTGAACTGCTGAAGGGGGAGAAGGTATTGTCTTACTGTCAATCTCCATCTGAGATTCTCTGGATCTTTGAAAGGCTATCTCTTCTTCAAAGATAACATCTCTGTTAACCTCAATTTGTCTCTGACCAGGGATGTAGATCCGATATGCCTTCGAAGATTCACTGTATCCCACAAATGTACCCTTTCTTCCTGAAGGCTCTAGCTTGGATCTCTTTTCTTTAGGTACATGAAAATATACCGGGCACCCAAATATCCTGAAGTGTCCAATCTCAGGCTTCACTCTGGTGAAGGCTTCTTTGGGAGTTATGTTCTTCAAAATCTGGTGAGGTCTCATGTTCTGAACATATACTGTTGTCATGCATGCTTCTGCCCACAGAGTCATAGGTAGACTCTGATCATGTATCATCGCTTTGGTTGCCTCGATGATGGTTATGTTCTTCCTCCTCAAATGGTTTTGACTCCCTCTGAAGTCTAAAGAGTAAACATCTTCCTTTGTTGTTAACCTATCTGGAACAAGAAAACAAACGAAAGGAAACAAGACAAGAGTATCTCCTAGAGGAGAATAATGAGTACATCTCTAGAATCAAAATAATTTAAGGATTGTTGTCACAGCTACAACGCCTACTTGTATTGTAGCAAATTTTTAGAAATGTAGGTTAGAGCCATGATAATTGAAACAATCAAACCTGGAGTCTTCATTTCCAGTGTGTTGTTCCTCTGAATGCACTGAGATCCCTCTGGATCCATGATTGCAGTAAGGTTCCTTCCTCCTGCAAGTACCCTCATGACAATGATACAAATAATATATACAAGTGCATACCTGAGAGTGTTGATATGAATTCTCCAATGGCACCTAGTTGATCTCTGATCTCTGACATCTTCATGAAGAAGATAGCAACGATGTCACCCTTTTGTCATTTTGATATTTTGAAGTTGGCCCTTCAATGTAAGAGCTTGAGTAGATGATTATCTTATTTTCCTTGACGTCATCTTCCTTCCTTTCTTCCTTCTCTTCATCGGTAGTTGTCTCTGGTAAACCTTTTTGTATCACCCACAATAGGTCTTCCTCTTCAAGGGTGACCTGAAGTCTTAACTTCCAGGAACTGAAGTTGCTTGATCCATCAAGCCTATCTTCCACTAAGGTTTTGTTCATCATATTTTTAGATTCTTTACAAACCCTTGCCAACTGGGCTAGAAAACCTAATGGCTAGGCTAGGCTAGAAACCTTAGGTTTTGTTGAGCTTATGACTGCCAACAATAAGCCTTGAAGTCTAGGAGAACACTGGCAAGCTTGAAAGCTTCTTCAAAGAGCTACAGAAACCCTAAAACCAAAAATTTGCAGAAAATTGCAGAACCCTAGAAACTCTAGGGACAAAAATCCAAAATGCTCGGAAATGCAATCTGAATCTTTTTGGAGGTGCGCTGAAGGAGGTTGTACACTCCTATATAATTTTTAACCCCAGTGTCCAAGTTTAAGGTAATGAAATCACCCAAAAGGAGAGGGTCGTATGGAATTGCAGAATACCTACGGAACTGCAGAAGATGAGGACGACTTGCTTGAAGCTTGTGCAATGGGTTATTCAAGACCTATGCTCTGATACCATGTTTAATTTTCACTAGGCTAAGCTCAAGCATGAAGTTTATTTCAATTTTAGCATTTACTTGAACCATAGACAAATGCAGCTACACCATTAACAATTGTTGCAATAACCAAGATCACAAGAAGAAATACCATGCACAAGTACACAAGAAATATCCTGGGAAACCCTTCTCAACAAGGGAAGAAAACCCAATAATCCTTTGCTATATTCTTCAAGAGAAAGGCCTCCCACACCATAGACCTAGCACACAAAAGGGTGCTCACAAAACCAAGAAGGCTAGCGCCCAAGAGAGGTGCGCACTTCAGCCCTAGAAGATGTACTTGCCGAAATTTCCAAAATCACATGTGTGTTGTGTTTCCTCAATGGGGAAATCACCTTTATTTATACTAGACTGGACACATCAAAAGTGGTGTCTATTGGCACAACAGGGCCGGCCTCAATAACTCAGAATATAATTAATAATTACCATATTAATTATCTTTTATATCTTTCACTTTATGATGGGGTTGACTTGTACCCTTTACATCACAATTAGGGTTATAGGTAAATCTTACTCTTAGACAATATAGCAAGGGATCTCACACACCCACTAGTGCTAAGCCACTAGGGGCACGTCCACCTTTGCTCAACCACAGGGATGTCCAATTCAACAGATCTCTATCTCACTGAGTCTCACAGGAGAATCATCTGGACACACACTCACTAGTGCTCAGCCGCTAGGATCACGTCCACCTGTGCTCAGCCACAGGGATGTCCTACTCAACAGATCTCTATCTCACTGAGTCTCATAGGAGAATCATCTAGAGTACCACATTGTCTCAACTCTCTACACAGAGGAGAACAATAAACCCATCACATGGGCACCTTCACCCTTCACAGGGGTACACATCGTTTCATCTCAAATGACACACCCATCTCATGGGCATCTTCCCCACACAAGGGCACACAACGTTCCATCTTTGTCTCAGAGAGAAACGACACACCCATCTCATGGGCATCTTCCCCACACAGAGGCACACAGCATTCCATCACCATCTCAGAGAGGAACGACACATCCATCTCATGGGCACACCCAACTCATGGGCTCTCTCACAGGCCGACTCACTCAGTTTGTGCCCTAGAGGATGTCTCACGCAACTGTAATCATCAACACTGTCTTCGATACTTGCAAAAGAGTGTTGGTGATGATCTTTGCTAGCGGCCTGTGGGCTTTGATACCATGTAAAATGTGGTGAGTACCTGCACAAGAGATCTAGCTAGCAGAAGAACAAACACGGCTTGCAAAGGTAAGAAAACGAGAGAAAAGAATGAGAATTATATTGATCGTATTCCACACTATGTGCAATAGATATAGGCTACATGAGTAACTAATGTGCCATAGTAGTGATCTAAAGAGATCTATACACTCACTGACATACAATGGAGTGAATTGCCACCTAGTCCTAGTTAATTGATCCATGCAATCATCAGTTAACTAAGTCACACGTGTGGAAGTGAGAGAAACACATGCAAATGCTGGTGATAAAACCGAGGTTGCCATGCATGAGTGACTTCCACTAGTCTAACTAAGTGTAACTGGCTCTGAACTAAAGAGGAACGCCCTATTTTGTAGGGGAATATTCTCTAAAGAGAATATTTTTATCTAAGGAAGCGTTATCAACATTAAACTATCAACCTTAAGAAAATAATTACCTAGGTGAGTGTGTAATATCTCTAACACTTTGACTTCCATGTAGAATGGTATATCGCAAGGTACGGATCGCCTTCCTTGTGAGTTTTACAAGGCCATGTGAGACACCAAAGGTGTTGATTTTTGTTGCTTGGCATATGAACTATTCACCTCAAGTAGACTCTCACAGTTTCTTAATCAGGGACTGATCAAGCTTATTCCCAAGAATGCAGCTGGGGACTCTATTCGGGGTTGGCCAAAGCATTGGCCTTGAGGATCCGTTCAGTTGCTCAGTTTGTGGTGCACCAAGAGAAAATTAGTTTTTTCAGGGGAGAGTCATCCTTGACACCATGGTTTCAGCAATGAAGGCTATGGAGTGGGCCCAAGAGACTGGCCAGCAGTCCCTTGTTTTAAGAATTGACTCTGACAAAGACTATGATCAGGTGGACGGTCTTTCATTTTGGGGATGCTGACTTGTCTGGGTTTTTTGCCAATGCATTAGCCTTTGTCTCAGTCAATAATGCTTTGTCAACAATGCAGTTTGATTTGATTGTAGAATATAGTATGATTACTTTTGGATTCTACAGGCCATTTAGAGCCTCAATGTTTGTGTATCTTGGTTCAATTATGTATTGCACTCACTGCCGTTTTGCTATATTCACCCTTACAATACTATATACATGAGAAAATTAAGCAAATTTGGTGTTTAATGGTTTGGATTTACATGTATGTACATGAAGATCTATTTTTTAATCAAAATTTAAATATTTTATGTATTTTTTGGGTCAGCCAGTTTTGTGTCCAGTTCTTTTACAGATTCTGGTTCTGTTCCAGTTTTTGGGTTCAACGGTCAACCAGTTCAGTCCTAATGATATTGCTAGGAACACGTGTTCTTGTGCTTTGAGGCTAAAGTGTGTACAAGAAACTTGCAATGCATCTTATTTTGGTGTTAAAGAGGTAGATATGTGTCAGTCAATTTTCTGTGCTTAAGTTTGTGGTTATGTTAAACATAGTGAATAAAGAATTCATGCAAACAATGACCTAGGGTTCAGAATCCAGATAGATGTACCTTACCATCTACTGCAATATCCTGCAAACAAAAACCAATAAAATGTTAATAATGTTGAATTGTTTATGTGAATCTGAATAAAAAAAGCTTTGTAAGTTTTCTATGTGATCATATAGAGTTGATGTACTAAAGAAATTTTAGAATCACACATTATATATCGGAATTCAAGAATATAATCATAACAACATAGAATGTGCACAATACGAACAAAGAACTTTACATACTTGTGTGGCAGCAAGAAGAACAAACATGAAAAACAACGTTGAGATAGCTTGAACACTTGCAATCTCCAACTGCACATATATCATAAGGGAATATCAAATTGCTGATTTTATGTATCACCTTATCAAACACAACTTGAGAGTGTATGACTCAAGATGGATGTAACAGACTAGGCGAGCAGTCCATAAGTGATTTTTAGATAGTCTCAAACAAGCTGATGCTTTTATCTATTATTGTGTTTGAAAATTAATAATGTCCAGGTAGGGTGAATTTTGTGAATGTTATAACTTTACACAATAGAGCCCACTAAACATAGGACTTACCCACTCATTAGCAGCTTCAGAAAATAATATCATGAGAAGACCTGAAGTCATTTGTATGGGTAGTATCCTGTAATGAACCCAAACAACATTCGAATTATTATAGATTGAACTTATATGCACAATAAAATATCAAGAAGTGAGATAATCAAATAAAAAACAAATTGTTTTACCTTCGGTATGTAACTAGAATTACAATATTGTGTATTGTTAATGACTTTAAACAAACCATGCTAAGAACAAACAAATAGAAAATAGATGTAGATTTTTTGAGGTCCTATGAGGCTGCCAACTAAGGTCTGTCTTTGACCTTAGTATGGCTCTAAGTTTCAACTCTGTGGCTGTCCTTTGCTGCTGTTTTAGGACAG